>VDFB02352521.1:0-42347 GCA_007258455.2 Sequoia sempervirens
CTCACTAACGAGAGAGATAGAACGCAAGCTCCCATTTGCAATTACCCTTAACACGTATTTCTTGCCATGTAATTCAAACTTCATCTCCATTTTTGACACGTTGAGGGTGAATTCTCCAATGTCCTGGAGCCATCCCATACCCAACACAATGTCCATCTCACCCATGTTGACTACATAAAAGTCGGCTTGTAACTCGTAGTCATTCAACAAAAGAGTGAGATTACAAATCTGCCTCGTGCAAGTGAGGGTATATCCATTTGCCACTCCGACTCTAAATCTAGCGAAGTCCTTTGTCTGGAGTCTACACTTGCCTACAAACCCCTCATCAATAAAATTATGTGTGGCTCTAGTGTCAAGTATTGCAGTGCATCGTTGTCCATTAACTGTTCCCCTGATTCTAAATGAAGATTCTCTGTGTAGATTTGTAGATAATGCCAACGGGGATAAATTGGCATCAGGACCAAACTCTGTAGAGGCATTTCCAGCCTCATTATCCTCTGAAACAGCTTGCTGGTCTGAAATTTCAGACTCAACATCCTCATAGTAAACCCACATTGTGTGGTTAGCTTTGCCCTTTGGCCTCAAAGGACAAGCATACTCTTTGTTGTAGGGCTCCTTGTACCAATAACAAAGCTGTTTCCTTTTCAATTCATCACGAGTTGCATCATCAAATTTTGTTGCTGCCTTTTTCTTTGTGTCTGCAACTGGCTGATGACTCTTATTACTGGAAGAGGCAATATCTTTCAGAGTGGACTTGCTCTTTGGGGCTACAAGCTCCATACTCCTGGCCTTCCTTATAGCCTCTTGAAGTGAAGGGGCATCAAATGCTTTGACCCATCCTCTCAATGGTTCAGATATGTTAGTTTTAGGATCAGAAATGTAAAAAACAGAAAATGCAACACATGAGACAATGAACACAACAAGATACCCTGGGAAAACCCTCCTACTCGAGGGAGAAAAACCCAACAAAATGATCTCTCATATATTAGAATATAAGTGCAGAAATCTGCTTACAAGTCAGGCCTTACACAAGGCCGAATTAATACAATGAATAACAGCACCTCTCCTTGGTGCAAAGATACAAATGAATATGATTCTCCTTGAGATCGATCTGCTGCTATAAAATGATGATCTGCTGCTGCTAGTGTGAACTTATTCTTGAAAGTGCAAATTGGATTGAAATGATTGTGATGTGTAAATGAATGATCACCACCTTGTATATATACAAAACTAGGTTACTTCTCAACTAGGTTGGTTCCCTTGGAAATGAAAAATATAAAATATTAATTGCAATATGTAGGCCGACCTGCCTTTAATTAAGGAGAAAATATCTCTTGAAGCTACCAAACAAGAACAAGATAAGCCTTTAGTAAACAAAATGATCAACCTCCTTTTAGACATGCTAGGGACCATAACTAAAAGCCTCTAGAAATCTCTAATATACACCTCCAAACTCCCCACTTGTTTAAGCTGAGCAAGATCTTTGAAATATAACTTTGGGTCTTTCCTGTCAAAGCACCCAATCAGCTTGTCAGTGAATTCCTGGTAAGAGGTGATGAGGTGATGTTGCAAGGTGACCATCCCATGGTGCCACCAATCATGAGCTACTCCATCTAGGTGCAAGGTTGCAAATTTGATTGCATCCTCCTCTGCCATAGGCCAAAGAGTTAAGAATGTATCCAACCTGTGAGTCTAGACTTGTGCTATGACCTTCCCGCTACCACCAAATGTCGGAAGTGTGAGCTTGCTAGTGGCATGCTTAAGGTCACTGTTTTGGTTCCTTGGTCTCTTGTCCTGCCTTGCTTTGTTGTGCTCCCTCCTTTGACTCATGAACTGGTCAAAGGTCAAATGCTCCTTTACTTGAGGTGTGAGCAAATCCCATTCATCGTGCAGGGTCATGACATTATCTAAGAAGAGTTCATCCTCGTTAGCATCCTCTTCTTCTGGTTCATTCCTCAAAAAGGTAGGACTCGGTCTATGGTAATGCAGTGGTGCTCACAGTTCTCGAGTTCCAAACCTCAATTTCTATTGTCATCCAGCACGTGATTCTATCTTCTAAGAGGGTTCATCTGTTGTAAGACTATTGTAAGTTGCTATAAAACATCTGCAACCTGCTCCTGCCTTATTGCCATGTTTCTCATGATTTCTCTTGCTTCCCTTTCTTCATTATTGCCATCATTTCTAGCTTCATTTCTAGGTGGGCTACCATTTCTCCTATCCCATTGATTTCTTTTGTTCTTCTTCCCTTCTGCAGGTATAATACTTGTGTTGACCAATTTCTGGTGGTTGCACAAGATACTCTAACCCTCTAGGCTTGGTGGTTAAAGCTCGATACCACTGTAAGAACCCTACTAGTTTTGCTCTTAAACTCAGTTTTGCCTAATTTTGTCAATTTGTCAAACAGTTGTCATGTCATCATTCTGGATATGTTTTTTGATTGTTCTCACAGTTTCATAAATGAAGCATTTTATCAAGCTTAAAGCACATTTATATGAATCCACTAATCCAACTTCCAAGGTACAAAGCATAGACAAATTGAAAATCAATTCTGAGATATTCCCCACTAAAACATGACTGGTTATGCAATGCAACTGCTCAGAGAATTTATATCAGACTTGAATATACTCAGAAAGAAACCAACAGAGAGCAGATTATTACTTCTAACACCTTTCATGAGTTACAACGATATATACTGGACATTATTTGTAACAGAAACAACACATACAGTGTTCAGATTGCAAACAACAAACACAATAAGACTGAAATAATCAAGAACCTGGAGGTGCGTGCAGGTCTAGACTGTCAATGGCAGCTTGTAGAGTGCTCAGAATTCACAAAGAAGTCCATTATATACTTCAGAACTCCCCAACACTAGCTGCAGCAACTGTATGCACTCTCAAAGACACCACGTGAGGAGGAAACCAGCCTTAGATAATGTTAAAGTTGCAACCCTTAGGTTTCCTCCAGCCTTAGATAATGTTATAGTTGCAACCCTTAGGTCTGACATGAAGCGCACAGCTTCACAAACTGCTCACATCCTTCCCAAGGCAGTCTCATTGTTTAATTTACAAATGCCTAAACTATCAAATGGGGATTGCCATACACAAACAGTAGATGAAGTATGCAATCTTTCAAAAGTTATTTAATATTCTTTAAAAACTTTGAAAATCAGAAATGTCATCAGAAGCGCCACTATTCACAGGTACTGAAGCGATTTATCATTCATGGCACTGTAGCAATTTCACTAAACTTTTGATCTGCAAATGTTTATCCTTTGAATTCCTTGAGAAATCCTTCAATGAAGCACAATGTTGACTTCTGGATGAAGCCAATCTCATAGGCACCTTCGGAAGATCTTTCACAACCTTAGAATGCACAAACTTCGAAGCAGCTACGCTCTCCAAAGCTGATAATGGCAGAAAAAGCTGAAACCCTAGGTTCCTTCTTCTCCACAGTAAAATTCTTCAAAACCAAATATCAAAATCCTGAATAAATATAATAGCTTGGTTGATCCCTTTATATAATTTTTCACCAAGAAGAGGTCGACCCTCTAGAAGATCTTTTCATTCATTTAATAATAATATTAAATGTGCATTTAATAACTTTATTAATAATTCCTCAAAGTGCACCCAATTCTAATTATTCAAGAGAACAATCCAAGATGTTTATCCTCTTTCGGGTACTATTATAGACACCACCAGCCAGAAATCAACACCTAAAGAATGAAAAATTTATGGCTGCCAAACAACCTTAGCCTACCGTATGGAGTAGATGATATAAATAAATACCTTCCTAATATAAACAAGTTGAATAATCTTTCCTCTATTCAAGAGCCTTTCCATCAATGAAATGAATTGATTGGAAGAAAGATGCAATTGCAAACTTTGATCATGACATTTCAATTTTTAAGTTTAACTTGCATTACTATCTTCGATATCATGCCTGAAGATTACCAGTTCAACACTCAAATTATATATAATCTGTGAAAGGGCATAGACCATCCTCATGCAAAATTTTGAATTTTGACCAACATGCTCCTATATGGCTGCATGGCCTATAAACATGCAATCACAGGTTTTCAAAGTTTGAAGGCTTAGTTTCCATTGTATGGCACGTATGTTGACAAGGTGTTTGCTGATTTTTGGAACTTGAAAGCCTACAATCTCTATATGACAAATCTTGATGTGTAGACTTCTAATTCCCAAAGCTTAAGTGGTTTCTTTCATTGTATGGTGAGCTAATTGCTATTGAATGGTAATCTTAATGCTTTGATGAATCCACATCTCCTTATGGTTTGAGCTCATTATCCACCCCAATGAATGTGCTTGAAAGTCCTTTGTCACGATTGAACTAAGATATAACAAAAGAAAACTACAGAGTCGAATGGACAAAGTCTGAACACATTTACCGATTTGGAAACAACAATATTCTAACGTAAATTTGGCACAATACGATTTTTATACATACAACAAGTTGAAGTGTATTTACTATTTGTAAGACCCAAATTTCTGTAAAATCATGCCATGATGGTTTTGAGGCCAATGACTTAGTCCTTGGTACAGAAGATAACTGTATGATGATCTGAAACAACTCAAAGAAGTCACTGATTGAAGGAAGAGGCAGAGAAGTTGCAGATTTCAGTTGGTGATGAAACCACCTATTTTGATTAGGCAGTAGTTATGTAATTGATCTGATGGTTCCATAACTGTTCAGGCAGTTTGGTAACCACATATTGTTGTTTTGTAGTGGTTTTCTTTTGTGTGTAAACTGCAGAGTTTTCAATGTCGTGTCTTCCAATTCTGAGTGTTTAAATTGGATTTCACTGCCCAAGGAGGATTCTGAAGACTCTTTTAAAGGACCAAGAACATTTGGTACAAGGGTTGGCTCTCATTTTAGTTTTCCATATGTTCATTTCTATGTTGGCAGATTGTCCCCTGCATTGCCTGGATCTGGGTCTGGTTTGAACCGAATTTGGATTCTGGGCTGATTCAAGTAGGGGTTTCATTAAAAATGCTTCATTTGGATTGTGGGGTTGCCCTGCACAAACCTGGATAGAAACTCATGAACCTGCAGAGATAAAATGGAATTTTAAAATCTTTAGGCTGCAGATAATATTTATTTCCTACTATGAATAACCAGCATATTTTATCTTTAGGAAGAAAATGTTTTGGGAGATTAAGGATTTGTGAGGGGGATACTTTAATAGGTAAGAATCCATTAGATTCAATGCCTCATCATTTGGCATAAGAATTGAGGTGGCAATACAAACATAGGTGGAGTAGCGAGAATCATTGGTGCTTTCTGACAGCATTTTCCTTCTCTGCTTTACATGAGAAAAATGTTGGCAATAATTTCTATTTATAAACATTACCTAGAGAGAGAGAGAGTAGGAATGAGCAACCACCACATTCTTCTGTGTTGAAGAAGACAGTAAATGAAAATGTGAGCAATTTTGAGTATTTAATTATGGTTTGGTGTGCCAAGTGTGGAAGTATAAGAATGAAAGGAAAAATGTGAATGCTAATTTTTTATTTTATTCATTGAGGGGTAAGATTGGTGTTTGAGTTGTACATCATAGCAGCAAAAATCTTTTGTGAAAAATCGGCAAACCAAAAGTATAAGATATTTTGAAAAATCGGCAAAATCCCATTATAAAAAAAAAAAAAAAAACGTAAAAAATTGTATATAACAAAAGAAAAAAACTATTTTTTTTGAAATCAAAGGGCATTTCCATAGCATAGATGATAGATATATAGAGAGCAAATAAAATAAAGAGTTTAACTAATGAATTGTAGAAAATAGATATTTGTTGTTTATATTCATATTGCTGATTACATTGCATTGCACATCTTTCAAAGCATTACTTCACAGTGCATAAGTAATAATTAGATGCTGATAGATGACAAAATTTCAATTACAATATAGTTTGTAGTTGTACAAGGTCAACCTGTAAACTAAGTACAAAGTTTCAAAAAATCAAATGTAGCCAATGACTGATGCTACTACAAATAGAGCTATGCTAGAGGGCTGCAGGTCCTGATGATGAAGCTGCTAAGCAAAAATTCACTGCCTTGCTGCTATGAATGCTTGGCAAAAATCTATGAAAGCATAATAGTAAGCATTGACAGGGCAGTGAATTGTTTCATAAAATGCCTCAAAGAAATGTGGTCTCATGGAATGCCATGACAAGCAAATGCATAGACAAGGCAGTGAACTGTTTGAATTTTTTGGTAGACTGTAGACATGTATGAAAAATGTGGTAGCATAGACAAGGCAGTGAACTGTTGATAAAATGCCTCAATTTCAAAGATATGTGGTCTGTTGACTAAAATAGATAAGCAAATGCATAGACAAGGCAGTGAACTGTTTATAAAATGCTACAAAGAAAATGTGGTTTGTTTGATAAAATAGACAAGCAAATGCATAGATAAGGCAATTAACTGTTTGATATGACCTTCTTTGAGGCATTTTATCAAACAGTTCACTGTCTTGTCTATGCATTTGCTTGTCAAAGCATAATAACATAGAGACTTTTGTCTCTGATATAGTTGGAAACAATCTGGTAGATGTGTGCAAAATGTGGACGCACAAACCTATTTTACGGAATACCTCAAAGAAATGTGGTCACATGAAATGCCTACCTGTAGCAGAAATCGGGGGTGCTTCAAATTGCTAGCAACAAAAATGAGTGGCCCAGAAATCGCCTCCAAAATGTGCCTGAAAACGTCACGCGGGCGAAATAAATAGGGTTTTGGTGCAAAAAGGGGTTTTTTTTTGCGCAAAAATCAGTGCGATTTTTCCTGCATTTTTTGGCAGGTTTCAAATGTGATTTTTTCACGATTTTGCAGTTTAAAATGTGAAAAAATAGGGGAAAAAATCGCCCCACCTGCCGATTTTAATAAAATCGCAATTAATCGTGATTTTTTGCAGATTAATGCTTCTTTGGTATGAATAATTTTAGTAAAATAAAAAGGTTCAATGATCTTTTTGGGTAATCAATATGTTATGTGGTATTCTAAACTAAATTTCTGGTTTTAGGCTGCAAATTTGTATATATTTATGATTTCTATATGTTTTTGGTGCGAATCAACCCTGAATGAACCCAATCCCAATGGTTTTTGCTGTATCCATGTACAAAACTCCTGTATCTGAACCCAAAGGTAACTTCATTTTTTGATTATTGCAATTGAAAAGCAGGGGTTTTCCTAATTCCATGACGTTGTGACCATCTAAGGGTGTAGGAGCTTGTTGGATATGATGTATGGGTTACAATATGCCCTTGAGACAATAACTACACACACAATTGATTGAAAATTAGTGGCTTGAGGAGTTTTTACTCACTTTTCTGGAGTTTTTTCTAATTTATGGGTTTCTCTAGGTGTATCCCTGTGTCTTAGTCCATTCATGATGTTTTCTACTGCTGTCTGTATATGTTTAGCTTGTTTTTCTTATGTTCTTGCATAGATGAATGAAGTCACTGAAGTTAATGAGTAATTTTGAGCTAGATTTCAGTATTAGGAAGTGGTTGCGGAGTTGACACAATGGTAAATCTGTAATTGAGGATTGTTTGGAGACTTTCTCCAACTTTTTATGGATCATTCCAGCTTTAGAGGTTTGGAAATCCAAATCCATCCTTGCTACCTGCATACCTTAATGTTACATTAGATTTCAATTTTCATTTGAGGCATCATATAGAAAGCTGTAACATTATTTACTTATCACAAAGATAACTATAATACATTTAGTTTATGTACATATTATTTGTGCTCTGTTATAATATTTCATTCAGTAATCACTTCTTGTTCATTAACATTCACTTTTGCAATTATGTATATGATACATTTCGTTGTCACACTTTCTCTTACAATACATGTAACTTCCAACAAGTTAGAATGTTGTCCTCCTAGCTAACCCCTAGGCCTCAGATCATTAATCATACATTTTGAGCCTATAAGTTCAGGTATGGTGAATGTCTGTTGGTATACTATATTAAATCCTTGTTCCATGCCAATGTTTTCCATCATTAAACAGCAGCTAAATTTGGCTTGATATGTACATGGTGACATTTATCATGCCTCCTAACAGGAGCTGGTCGTCATGTGGAGTGACTTATACAATCGTCTAGCTGTTGGGGCACTTGTGAATAAAAAATAAATTATTCTAACAGAATTGTTTCTTAGATTATTGTTACAATGCTTTGAAGTTAGAACTTCTATGCTTATCTTTGGGTGGGATTTACACTGTTCTTTATTTTAAACCTATTGGTTATCCTTTGGGCGATCAACTAAAGTTATTTTGGGTGTTTTGAATGACATTAGAACAATCAAGAAACATTAGCTAAGGTGAATTCATTGTCTCACATCAACAAGCTTGGACCTTTTTTGTGGTTTATCCTTACAATGAATAGCGTGTGACATCTATTCGCTTGCATTTTTATTGAGAAATATATTGGATAAATTGTCTTGTTCATTTTCTACTTTTCTTTTACTTAGTGTTTTGTTTCTTTTTGTAGGTTAAAAACACAACAAATGCCTTGCCGATGCTAAATAAGCATTACAATGGATGTACAGAAGGGGAGACAAGTAATAGTTCCATCATCAATGGGTTCTGTTCAATTCTTGAAACTTATGATATTGAAGTGGATGAAGCTAGATTTTGTTTTCCCCCAGTAGCTATTTTCTGTCCTTAAAATAGTTTAGTTAACAAAACTTTGGAACTATAGTAAAGATTGCTGTTTCATGAGAACTATATTGAGAAATTTCATGTGATTGTTTTTCTAACTATTATATTTTCCGATTGGAATGCAATTTGAGAAGAATGAGCAGTTTCCATGACCTACAATAACGCATCATAGTCTTCAAATTCATTCATATGCAAGACATTTACTGTTCATTTATATTTTACTCAAGGTAATCATGAACAAGTTGTTCTAACCACGTTTACTAAATTATATATTCCTATAGTTCACTATGAAAATAGAAGATGTCAACACAGAGTAGTTACGCATTGATGCCAAAAGGTAATGTAACCAAATATATAAGACTGAGATTGAGAGGTTATCATTTCTTGCCAATGAGTAGAGGACTTGGTGTTGGGTGGCTTGAACATTATGTGTCTGGGATAGTGGAGTTGTATACCGATTCTTGCCAGACCAAGGGATTACCAGAAATTCACCAGTTTACACCTTAATGCAGGATTGCTTACAAACTTTGTATTTGGGACAGTGAGCTAATTATATAATGTTTAGTAAACTACAATTATCATATGCATATTCCACATGTACAAAAAATAAAAATAAAATCTTGAAAAACAACATTTGTTTCTGAATCAATCCTCGTTTTGAAAATGATCACAGAAATTACCATCAACAATTTTGCCTATTGTAATTTTTTTGAATGTTTGCCACTGGGTTCATTCCATATTTGGTGGTTACCTCCTCTTTAACAGTTCTTCTATAGAAGGAATTCATGCAGAATCATACATTCTAACCCTATCAACATCCCGTCTTATATCTCAACTTTAAGGAATGTCCATGCAAATTGAAGCATACCTGGCTTCGGAAAACTTTTCACATATAAATTTCACTGAAATAAAAAGACAGAATGAGTTCAATGTTGTGATAATTTACCTTTCACTATATTTATTATGGATTCTTCAAAAGAGAGATGATTAGCTAGTAATCAAATCCTTCTTCACTAATTTGTATTACCTGGCTGATAAAAAGTGTATATTAAAAAATTAAAGCAACAACCCAGTATGAATAAGCTCATGCTAGCTTAAGGAAACAATTCGCAGCAAGCATTCTTTTTGTTTTGTTAAATTGTAAGCATCTACTCCTAGACAAGTATAGAGATTTGGCACATAGTTGCATGTAGTATAATTAGCTAATCCGTGCATTAAACTGAGAGGCAACTTTGAAAGTAGATCACCTTATAGGTTTGAATAGAATAGGATGATTTGTAATAAAAATGACAACTCTAATCTTTCATTTATAACATTATATGCTCAAAAATAAAGTCCAATCAGCCCTAATTCTGCTTTTCTACAACTAGGTGTGCCCTATCAAAGAAAACATGTTTTTTCTCTGAAAATTTTGTAAGAAAAATTTGATCACTTTGTTCTGACAGACATTAATATGTTTGCAAAGGTATGTGTATTGGCCAAAATATAAGTTTATCCTGGAAAGTTCATAAGAAGATGTGTTTTGTGTAGCACAATTTAGCTTAACAATAAAAAATTGAGATTGTATATGCCCCTTCCGGTTCCTTTTAGGTCATGGGAGAACATGTTGACGGATATCATAAGAAGCTCGCTTGAGTCAAGGAAAGGGCACAGTTCCTTGTTTTAAAAAAAAACTGGATCAATTATATGCTTATTCTCACTCCATTTAAAGAGATTCTTTGCAATGATGCAGGTATTGTTTTCCAATAATTTTCATGTTCACTTTTGAGTGTCTAGTTCTATTGTTTTGGATTTACAAGGTTCATGGGAACATTTGAGCCGCATTGTGGGAGACGGACAGACTGTTGAAAAGATCAGTTGCCATTTATCCACAACCAGATGGTCAAACCAAAGTGCGAGGGGATTTAAAAAGCAGCATCCTAAGACTTGCGATGAAATTCTGACATATATTCACCATTCTTACAATGGTTTAATTCTTTTTTTTAGAAATGGATCTTCTTGTGGAACTTGTTTTGGTTTCCTCCTACTTAGTTTAATGTGGTGATATGACAGCCACAAAGAAAACAAGAAAGGATGGATTCAATTATCTGTAAAGATGAAGAAGATAAGACATATTGTAACAAAACTAAAACTTGTGCAACTAATTCAAAGTGCTACATTTAAATGAAGTGTGAACTTGCAAAAACTGAAATGCATAAATTAACTGATACAAAGCAGCAATATTTTTTTTTTTGAAAAGTAAAGGAAGAACAAGAACTTATAGCTGATTTACTTTGAAACGCATGAACAATAACTGAAAGGAAATTTTTTAAAGTAAGTAACCATTACATAGATACAAGGAGTTTGAGATTACAGTGATCCTTGAATCTGTCTAATCCATCTGAAACTTTGTCAATCTTGTACTGCTGAAACTAAGGAGGTGGAAAAATATCATCAGGGCGCTTTTCCGCCCATCCACGGACTTACTAGTCCCCCGTGCCATTTCCTACTGGAAAGGCCCAGCCCTTTGCAGAGAAGTAATGGAGAGAAAATCTAATGCCATGTAAGTTTGGTGTTTGACCCTACACAATCCCTAGTCAGTCATACACTATAGGAAAATCCTAACTAGTATGACCTTTGACTGGGTGCGTATCTGGGATAGAGAAAACTGACTGACACTATCAGGTTGTAGCATCACCTTGGCCAAGGTTTTTTAAATAAGCGCAACACAACACAATGAAGTCATGTAGTCAAGTTTATCACCCTACTCGGCAAGAAGTCATATAATGAAATTTCAACCTTCATGTCAGTCTCTTATGCTACTATATACTAGCTCATGAGGGTTTTGATAATCTGACATGTTTGGGCTAGGTTGCTCATTATTTTATTAACTCATAATAAAGAATTCAGTTTGTTTGATAGACTGTAGTTTCTCATCTAAAGGTTCAAGAAATAACCATGACGAGCTTGCAAGAAATTTAAGATCAACATTCAACACAAAAGGGGTTTAAATCCTTCAAGAAAGATAGCTTTTCTTTTTCTAGAAGAGCGAACTCCAACTCAGATACTAATTCTGTTTTAAAGATTGCCAAGGTTGGGATTGAAGTCTTCCATTTGTTGGGACTAAGGAGTCTTCATTTATATGTACTTATATTCCAAGACTCACACTTATTTGAGTACAGCTTAGAGGAGTTTAGGAGACCAATTAAAGAGTCGTTCTCAAAGGGAGATACCGTATATCTACTCTCAGGCTGACCTATAAATTCATTTTAGATGCTACCCGTATAAGTAAGAACTTAGGAAAAACAAATAAGATTTACACGTATAAGAAAACATGTAGCTAAATCTTCCCGTAACTGGTTTCTTTATCCTTCCAAAATCTTTCATTGCTAAGGTAATTTAATGGAAAGAAAAGATTTAAGAGCTTAATAGCGTCATGTTTCAGTTTGCAAGAAAAGAAGCATTCTCAATTTATGGTAGAAAAGGTGACAAGGACTTAGAACTACAACATGCCTGTTTAGTGTGGTGAATGTCTCTTTTTTTAGCTACGCTGCTCACACAATGATCCTGTGCTGGATTGTTCTCCTCTCTTTTTGTGTACTCAAGGAGAATACAAGATTGAAGAATCTTAAGAATTTTATTTCCCCTCTCTTTTCAACTTTGCTCTCTCTCTTGGCCTGAAGTTTCCGTTCCCTCCTTTCACAGTCTAAGCTCTAGCAAGTACAAAAAAATTTGATTCCAATGTGTGCGGCCTTAACCTACACTATAGACTCCCCCCCTCATGGCTTAGTTCTCTCCTTCACACCCAAAATATATTAAGTTTGCTACTCTGTAGAACAAATCTTTGCTTGCTATCCTATCATCTACTCTGCCTTTTCGAGCTTCCTAGCCTCCCCGTCTCATTCCCATTCCCTTTCTTCTTTGAAAAGATATCTCCATCTTCTTGAATAATAATGCCAAGAATTCGTTATTTTCCTTGGAAGAAAGTGGTAACCAAAAACAAACGCCCTCTATCCTCGGCAGGAATCATACAATAGCTGTTAGTTTTAGGATCAGAAATGCAAGCAATAAAAATGCAACATAGTGAACAATGAACACAACAAAATATCTTGGGAAAACCCTCCTTCTCAAGGGAGAAAAACCCAGCCACAAATATATCACTTATATATTGAATGAGAGAACAACAATTAGCTTTACAATTGGGCTAACGCTAGGCCGATCTGATGCAATGAATATAGCACCTCTCTTAGATGCAGGGTATACACAATATTGATGAATTCTCCTTGACATAGGTTTGTTCTCAGCAAATGAAGGATTGTTGTAGATGTCCTTGATATCGATCTGCCCTAACAACAATATGATCTGTTGTAGCTTGTTTGAATTCCTTGATAGCATGTGGGTGACTTCAGAATAATGATCGATTTGCTGTAAGTGCGAATTCCTCCTATAGTGCGAACTTGTCTTGAATTGAAATTGAATGACCAAAGAATAGAAATCTCCTTATATTTATACATATCAAGGCGCCTTTTCATGAAAGGTCGGCCTTGTCCATTAACCAAGGCGTCTCTTGAATAAGTCAGCTTCAATAAAAATAAAATAATATATATAGCAAGTCGACCCCTTGCTTTTAATGTTTGAAATCATTTATTATTTCAAATGATATAAGGGAGAAAGAGATCTCCTGCCGCTACTTACATCAACACTCCCTCTTAGCTAGGGAGATATCTTTCCAGATATCCATATCATGGAGTCTCTCAACATGAAACCCAAAATGGCTACACCCATTTGTGGAAAAGAGTTCATCACGGGGTCACTCAACGTGATAACGTCATGGAGTCACTCAACATGACATCCACCATGGCTACTCCCATGTGTGGAAAGGAACATGTGCACAAGTGCCCATTACAGAGTCACTCAATGTGATGTCGTCATGAAGTCTCTCAACATGATGTCCACCATGGCTACTCCCATGTGTGGATAAACAAAAGTACAAAGGATTCATTATGGAGTCTCTCAACGTGATGTTGTCATGGAGTCTCTCAACATGACATCCACCATGGCTACTCCCAGAGGGTGGAAAGCACCACATCTCCGTCTTAGAGATGGACAAGGGCTTTCACCTCAAATTTCTCCGTCTCAGAGAAAAATGCATTACAAGGGTTTTCACCTCATACTTCTCCGTCATAGAGAAATATACACTAACAAGGGATTTCACCTCATACTTCTCCGTCACAAAGAAATATACACTAACAAGGGCTTTCACCTCATACTTCTCCGTCACAAAGAAATATACATTACAACAAGTCTTCATGATGATGTGACTCCCTCTGAAGCTGATATCAACCTCCTGACCTCCTCGTCCAAGGTTGCTTTTGATGGTATGTCAGACTCCCTCTAAATGTTATTTCCTCCTCTTTGAAGAAATTGATTGGCTTTAGAAAAAGAAACCTTCTGAATTGACTTTAGAACTTGGCTCCTTCTGAGATGTCCCTATGTCAATTTCCATAGAAGAAACAAGTTGAGTAGACCTGAATTTGCAATCTCGAGCAAAGTGACCATACTTGTCACACCTGTAACATTGAATGTGAGAGAAATCCTTCTTTTTCGATTCTGGGGCAGAATCTGGTTCTCTGTCTCTATTCCTCTTTCCTCCTTTGCCTCTTTCTTTAGAAGCATGTGTAGCAAGAACTTGATTTTCTACATCATGATGGTTCTGCCCAATTCCTCTTGTAGTCAACCTTGACTCTTCTTGAATACAATCAGTTCGAAGACGATCAAACTTGGGTAACTTAGATCTCCCACTGATGCTTTGAATAAAGGGTTCCCAAGTTTGAGGAAGACCATTAAGTGCCATCATAACAAGATCTCTGTCTGCAATTATATCCCAATAGTGCTTAACTGATTTCTCAAATCAGCAATCTTCATAAAGAATGAAATGACTGAATCATCTTTATCCACTTTTACATGGTGAAGTTGTTGTCTCAAAGCAAGGGCTCTGTTGGTGTTGTTGATCTCATACAATCCTTTTAGAGTATCAAACATTTCTTTAGCTGTCTTCAACTTAGAGATGATCGGTACTAGGTGATCCATCACAGAGTCTATAATGATCTTTCTAGCCTTCGTGCCATTTTTCTTCCACTAGATTTTCTCAGTATCATCGGAAGGCTCGGGCATATTACTTTCCACAAAATCAAGAAGATCATTCTCCTCTAATGCAATAAGTACCCTAGGTTTCCAAGAGTTGAAGTTTGTGGCTCCATCAAGTCTATCTTCTACCTTGACATTGGTCACCATCTTCTTTTTCCGCACAAAATTCACTTTCAAAGATCTGCCATAAGGTCTGAAATAATTGACTTAACTGCTTAACAAATCTGATCAGATCTTTTCTTAGACCCGCTTTGATACCATGTTAGTTTTAGGATCAGAAATGTAAGCAATAAAAATGCAACACAGTGAACAATGAACACAACAAGATATCCTAGGAAAACCCTCCTTCTCGAGGGAGAAAAACCCAGCCACAAATATATCACTTATATATTGAATGAGAGAACAACAATTAGCTTTACAATTGGGCCAACACTAGGCTGATCTGATGCAATGAATATAGCGCCTCTATTAGATGCAGGATATACACAATATTGATGAATTCTCCTTGATATAGGTCTGCTCTCAGCAAATGAAGGACTGCTGTAGATGTCCTTGATATCGATCTCCCCTAACACTAATATGATCTGCTGTAGCTTGTTCGAATTCCTTGATAGCATGCGGGTGACTTTAGAATAATGATCGATCTACTGTAAGTGCGAATTCCTCCTATAGTGCGAACTTGTCTTGAATGGAAATTGAATGACCAAAGAATAGAAATCTCCTTATATTTATACATATCAAGGCGCCTTTTCATGAAAGGTCGGCCTTGTCCATTAACCAAGGCGTCTCTTGAATAAGTCGGCTTCAATAAAAATAAAATAATACATATAGCAAGTCGACCCCTTGCTTTTAATGTTTGAAATCATTTATTATTTCGAATGATATAAGGGAGAAAGAGATCTCCCGCCGCTACTTACATCAACAATAGCCAGCTGCGAAACCCATTTTATTCAGGCATCCATTTATCTCCATCCTCTCCCACTCCGTCTTGGGTGGCGTCGTGGAGAATATGCAGCTCAGTCTCTTTTCCTTTCCCCATGCTACTGCTTTACTAACATTATTATTATAAACTTTATTTGTGGAGAGTATCCCCAATGACGAGAGAAATATATATTATATTCGGTGATTTATATACTTTGGTATTATATTCGGGTTGCTAAATATCATATTCGGGTTGATAATTATAAATTACCAGCCCCTATAAAAGTGCATAAAGATTATGCTTTTTTTTAAAATATTAAAATAAAACAATTGACGATTGCCCCTTTTTAATAGGAGCGTCATTTATAATTACTTCCCTTTAAAAATATATATATTTTGAATTTATCAATAGGTATTAAGTTTAGTCCTTTTCTATTTGATCAATTTAAATAAAAACAATTAAATATTTTTGAGAGTCATATAAATGTTCGGGTCCAATAAAGGTTCAATTTTAATTTTAAATTCAAAAGAAATAATAATGTGATACTACACGACCGACAACACAGGTTAGGTGATCTTAACACCTACGGTCAACCTTGTGGTTTACTTGACAACTCTAGACTAGTAGTTCCAATCCCTACTCAAATGACAGACACTTACGGTTGGGTTTTAGATGGCACTACATTTCTCTCCCATTACTCCTCGTACCTGATAATACTTTTCCTCCGTCCTTGGAGGTGATATTTTCTACAACCACTAGGTCAAAAACAAGTAGTTAGTCTGATTAACGACATATATATATATATCATGCTTGAGAAACAACATCAAGATACTAGGGCACAACATCAAAATATCTAGGGCACACATCAAAACAGCTAGGGCACACATCGAAATAGCTAGGGCACAACATCAAAATATCTAGGGCACAAATGGGATGTAACACATATACACCTCCAAGTGCAAGAGATGTTTAAAGACTCTCAAGTTAAGTACAAAGTGAGAAACAATTAATATAACATTGAGTGAAGTTCAAGTTGAGGACAAAGTAGGGTTATATTTGAGCAGAGAAAGACTCCAATGTAAAGCAAATGAATTGAAACCGCTTGTGTATGGTGCATTTGAGGTTCTTGACAAGTAGGCTCTGATGCATTTATATTAGACCTACCTCTCTATATATGATCTTGTGTTTAATTGTGAACATTGAAAACTTAATATCTCTTTGAATTTTCTATGCTAGATGAAGAAGGAGAAGGTCTTTTGTTGTCTTTGATTAACGACCTTGCTATTAGTACTCAATAATATTTGTATAAGGATGTATTGCAGAACAATGTAAGAATGTCGAGTAGAGAGCTGGAAAATTTGCAAACTGGATTAAAATGACAATTTACAAGCAGAGAGCCAGAAAATTGGCACATTGGATTAAAAGGACAATTGCCAAGCAGAGAGCCGAATGAAATCTGAAGGAGAGCATAGGTTTTATGAACTAATCTTGCTGAATCTTCAGTTGGCCATGCACTCTTGCATCTTGAGTGAAGGGTTTGGATTGGTTGGTGTGCCTGTATGTGATGTGCTCTTTGGCTTTTCCTGGAGGACTGTGTCAGAGAACGATTTGGGATGTAGAGGAAATATACTGCATTCTTTCTTTGTAGTTCCATTAGTTCTGCTTGATTAAGAGTGAGAGTTCTTGGTTCTCTCTTGCAGCAAGGAATTAGGAACTAAGGATTGACCGTGAAGGGCTTCTTAAAAAGATTGAATGCATAGGAATTAGTAATTCTTTTTACTTTCTACGTTTTCCCTGCAAGTGTATTCTTCATTTCTAGCAGTTAGAATCTGGATGTGTTAATGGTAGAAATTCCAGTTTTATTGCAACTTCACCCTGTTCTTAAATTTCAGTGTGATCTCAGTTGGATTTTTTTCCGGTTAAACCTTTGAGGCTTTTCATATAATGATTTAAGGGTGAAGAGCAACTGGAATTTCTTGATTGCTTGCAATTAATTTTTTCTTCTCAGTTGCTCTTTCTGTTTTATGCAAAAGCTGTTAAGCATGCTAAAACAGATTTTCTTCTGCAATTTGGATAACTGTCATGACTTTCAGCCTCCTGTCCATTTGTTGTGTGATGAAAAGTGGTTTTTAGAAAAAGAAAAAAGCTTGGAACTTGAAAGTGGGGAGGGTTGTACAGGATATTCTGTGTTCTTCTAATCTCAGTGGATCTATTCTACTTTGCAATTGGCTGTACCTCTTTTCAGATCTTCCAGAATAAGAGTAAATCTCTGGTTAATAGTCTGTTTTCTAGAGGCAGCTAAGCTGTGGTGGAATTCCTAGTCTTAGAGCTGGATTCATACTTAAGTAAACACCTCATCTACCAAAGAGAAATCTGGCTGCAGATTTGAAAATGATATCATGCTATTTAATTCATTCTATTCCTGGCTGTATAGACCAGTTTTAAGGGTCTATATGAATGGATGAGTATGGCCCTCAGATGATCCCATTTGGCTTTCCTTGTAGGTATGGGCCCCTTAACACCAGTTATACTAAAATAAATAATAAACTGTGCACGAGACATCATTCTTGCTAGTTACAAAAAAAAATGTATTATCTTAAGAGCTGGCTTATAAACCTTTTTGTGGCATGTTTTCAGTCCGCTTTATTTGGAGGATATTCTTGGGTTCCATCGACTTTGAGCATAACCAATCAATAAAATATTTTGTCCGCTATATGAATTGTCTCGGCATATATTTATGTTTTCAAAACAACTTGAAAATTATTCAACTGTCAAAAAGAATCTTAAGTTATTCAAGATAATTTCTTCAGCATTTTTCATGCACAAAGACAATGCACAAGATTGGGATGCTTTGTCGCCTATGAAATTGCCCTCTATCCATCCTTTTGTAAATAGCTTCATTTACAAGTTCATAGATTAAATGCAGGAATACAAATCCAATATGCATCCTTTTTCTTTTATATTGAAAACTGGGATAGATAATAACTCTTCCTGAAGTATGTTTCCAATAATCTTTAAAGGGAATGCTCCTCTGTAAACTTTTTTGCTACTAAATATTAAATAGAATGAAATATACAATTGCTGGGCATTTGATTACATAAAATTCAATTAACTGCAATTTATTTTGAAACAGTTCCTAACATGGTTAATTTGATGAATCAGTGCTAGATGCTGTTGGATTATTGGCCGAATATTTGAAGGAAGATCCTTGGTTGGGCTGCTTATGCAATCATTTGGGGTAAGATGGCTTTATTTCCTATTTTGGCGCTATTTAAAAGCTGAAAAGCTATTGGTCACTTGCTAAAATATGATCACGACTCCTTTTTTGAAAGGCTTCAAAAATCTAGTAATACTTTAAAAATTTTAGTATAAACTTTTACAAGGAAAATGACAGTCAGATGCAACCCTTTAAAAAATGCCAACCAATGATCATTGGAATGCAACAACACTTTGGGATCATACAACTGAGCAATCACAACACATCATCTGCTCAACGTTCAATAAGGCATCATCAATAATCTGTAACATCGTCATAAATGTTGCAAGCGTAATAATAAGTCTTGAAACTTAGTCTCTCTCTTTGTTTGGCTAATTAGTGATCCACCATATTTACCTTCCTTCTACATGATAAAAGTTCTAAGTTACTAGTCTTGGTATGGGTGTGGGTATGGGTATGGGTTTTTTGGCAAGTTTGTTGTCATTGATGTCAAAGAGGTTGTGATTGATGTCAAGAGGACATCGTTGGTCCAAGAAAAAGGCCAAACGCCACTAATTGATCATTCCATAGCAGCGCTCAAACTTACATTACTCCCTTTGAAGATTGCTGGCCAACTCCCTTTGCTATATCCAAATTAACATTGACTTAATATTTGTCTTTGGGCTGACCACACTTTGGCATAAAAATAAAGCTAACATATTCATGTTGGCCGACCCTTTGGTGTGTTCGCCCCTTGTGGGAAAATTAAATTAAATTAAATTTATTAATGTGGCCGACCCTACCTTTATCAGTGCCTCCTTGGGAGGATTAAAAATAAATTAATTGTGTTTTAATAAGGCCGATCGCTCTTGACGAATTGCCTCCCTTGGGTGAAGAAGCACATTGGTGTGGTATAAATAGAAAATTGAATAGAAGTTAGAAGGAAAGAAATTAATGTAATATCTTTCCCATACAAGCAGATTTATGAAAAATATTTGAGCAGACTTGTGAAGCATATTTGAGTAGATTTATGAAGTTTTTTTCTTTTGGTCGAATGTAATGTCCCCTTCTCAGCAGTGATCAGTGCAGTTGGCTGTTAGCCTATCCTAGAGGCCCGTAGGCTAGTCGGAAGCAAAAATTAGGGTTTCCTATTTTCTAGGAGGATACTTTGGTAGTTTTGGAGGCTTGCATATTGGAGTTTTGCAGTTTGGATTTTGAATTCCTTCCGAGTTTTTAGTGAGCTTCGCACTGGTGTGACATGCAACTGAAACATGTGACTTTTTCGGACTTACTATTTTTAGTAAGTTGCAATTGCTGCTTAGAATGTGGTTAAAATGCATTTGGACAAACTTACTATTTTTAGTAGTGTGCTATTTATAGTAAGTGCTATTTTTAGCAGGGTTTCAACATGCTAGTTCAGAGGCTATTTCAGGCAAGTTAGTTTGAGCAGTTTGGTCTCTCGCACTCTTGGAGCTCATTTTTTGTAAATTTAGTATTTTGATTGAATTTATATTTTAAGTGAAAATATGTTGCTAAGGCTTGGAGGACGCCTACTTGGAGAGAGAAGTTATTTTTATAAAGGTGATTTTTATAAGATATTTTCACTTAATCTTTTGGACGCCTAGCTTGTGATATATTTGCAATTTTATTAAAGTCTTCTCCCCTTCATTTTGGATGTCATGTCTAGGTGGCTAATGGAATTGAAATGAAATGGCAAAATGGAATTGAAATGAAATGGCGAATTGCAAATTGTTGAAGGTAAATGTGAATTTGAGTTGGGCACCCCATTTGTAGGGAGTTGAATTTGAATTTGGGAGAGAAAAGGTTATAAATAAGAGTGTTGGGCTTTCATTGTTTGTATCCATTGAAAATTACAACAAAGTGTTGCCGAAATTGCTACCCACTCGCTTCGAGGAATGCATACCTCCTAGCAAACTTAGTTTCATGCTTGCAAGATAGCACCTAGCTATGCCTCAGACTGCTCTTTACACTAAATAACAGATTGAGCATAATGGAGATGAATACTTTTGATGTTTTCTGATATTTTGGTGTGTTTTCAGCTTTTCTATGTTGCTGGTTTTGGTGTTAGCTGTAGCACGTTTTGGTTTGTAGCTCAAGGAGTGATTTTCTGATGATTCTGGGTATTGAGTCAAAAAATGAGTTTGTCTTGGGCGCCTCCTCATGCTAAGTTTCAGATTTTATGGTGGTGATTGTGATTTTATATGCTGGTTTCCCTTCTCCTAGAGTATCGTACTTTGTCTCTAGGTTCCTTGGGAAACGTGCTCACTCATTTGGGACTGTTAGTTGGTGGTTTTTGGTCTGAAGTTGGTCGCCCTTCTCCTTGGATCTGTTTGCATTTGATCTCATGTCACTTGGAGGAGTCTACATGGAGTTATAAGCATTTTAGTGTGTTTTATGCTTGCTGGTTTGGGTTTTCTAAATGCTGGTTTTTCATATCAGATTGTTAGAAGATCTGATTTTGGCTTGTTTTTCATAGTTGAGAAGCTTGAGAAGTTTGGGGAATCATCTAATATCATTTTGCAGTGGATTGGACAACTATAACTCTTGTAACTTGCATATTATACTCATTGTAAGGCTGAAATTAGTAGTACTGATTCAATCACTTTATATTTCTGCTCTTTACTTTGTAATTCCCACTTTTAGTGGAAGGGACAGGCCTTGCCGTCCATTTACTTTCAACATTTATTTTTCTGTATTGTCTGTTGAACAAGCGGAAGGGGTCGGCAAGCCGCCCACACTTTACTTTTAGTACTTTGTAATTCATCATCATGCTGATCAGCTAAGCCGTCAAACTACTCCCACTAAATAAGTGGTGGAGTTGCATTTGCATTGTCCTTTTCCAGCAGTTTCAGATTTATATGCTAATGATCCCCTTTCTACCGTATGCTCTCACCTTGCCCACACTGGGATCTGGGTGATCAGAAAGTGAAAGGGTTCCATTCAGCTGGTTTATTGGTTTTGCTAACGCTAACGGGTGAAGTGTTGTTGCAAAAAATTGGGAAGAATTATAAGGGGGTTATTTCATCGAATGTGTTGCCATTTAATGTGTAGAAAATTATTATTTGTATAGAAGGAAAGTTGCATCATTTCTCAAAGTCACTATTATCCATTGAGGTACATAGGTTGATCAAGTGGTGAGCAAAATATAGTTCATAGATGATGATTGAAGGTCAAGTCAGGCGAAGCCTGGTCTGGCATCTTGAGAGGTCGTGAATTAAAGGCCTATCCGTGAATAATTATTTTGCTGTTTACAGAAGCTATCTCCATTTGTTGGAGCTGTGATTTTATTGATTGAAGCTACTTCACAAATTGTGATCTCAAACCTGCAGTGGATCCAAGTCTTCGATCTTGCGACATCAAAAGTGACGCAATTGAACATTTACTGAGTAGAGGAGGAATCATTGTTAAAAGAAACAAAAGTTTGCAAAGCCAAAACCAGCATAGAAGTCAATATTTCCACTCCACATTCCACAATGGGCAAGTTGTGTGTGTTGAAACCCAATAGTAGGGTGATCTGGCACGTAATCTACTTTGAAGGCCCTGTGATCTATCCATAGAAATGTTGATCATTGCAGATTTTTTCTATGGGTTGAGGATCAACTTGTACACATAAAGGTCAATGTTGTCCATGCCTAGATTATTGTTGGTTATCAAAGATATCTAAGAGATCGACTCATAGGAAATGATGATCATCATTTCATTGAGAATTTGAGTGTCAATGTTTGGAGTAAAGGCATCAACAATGGGATTATTTGTGTTGGCAGCTTCATCCTCTTCCTTGGAGGGAATTGCATGGGCAAAATGATTGACTAATTGCTGCTACTCTACCAACATGGAGAAGGATTTGGTTCAAGGCGGCCTCCACGGGCCACTTCTTTGAGAACACTGTCATGCGCAGTTTTTTGGCTCATGCGGTTCTTGGTAATTGTTCTCGAATCAACAAGATCACCCCTTGCATTAAAGGAATCCTCTCCTTTGAGACCAAAGTCAAAGGTTTTATGTTGCAAGCATCAATGCTATATTCAATGTCGTTGGTGTCCATGTCCCAAGCCCTATGAACACCATTTCCCATGCATTTTCTTCTCTTTATTTGAGTTTAGCTTGTGATGTTTATATAGTTTCTCCATCGCGTGGACATCCTTGGTCTTTGTCCAGAAGCGATAGAGGCTTATTCGTATAGATGTTTCCTGTAATGTGCCAACCTTTTGGTAAAGTAAAAATTTCTAAATTTACTTCATATGAGTAAATAAACATGCTAACAAGTCATTGCAACAAAAGTTTTCTTTCTTTTATTGAAACTATATGAACAAGATGCCATATTATATTACAATAAAGATTCCACTTTATTACAATAATTTCACAAGTACACATAACAAGAATACATACCTTTACAAACATAGCCCCAATGAGCTTTAGAACTAATAGCTGAATGATGGTCTAGGATCTTCCCTTTCAAAACTTGGCTCTTCTGTCTCCTGTTGTGGAGGAGAAGCATCACTCGGGTGCTTTTCCGCCAACCACAAACTCTTAATGTAGTCCCCCACACATCTATCATTTGATAGATGGCTCTTCCCTTCAACGAAGAGATTGGTAGAGTAACCGATAACGACAACCAATTGAGCATAGTGTTGTGTCCTACATAACTAGAACCTTGTAATCCCACAATCTCGAACTAGCATGTAATATTGGATCACGGTGAACTGACAGTGTAATCTCAAAAGTCACATAACCTAGAGTGGAGTCACACAATCTAGAGTGGAGTTTTGTACATTACACTACTTCGATCAAAAATTTCTCATTCAGTACTTCGAATTAAGTCATCTATCACATACACTACTCAGGGCCGATTTGACTTTAGGCTATCTTCAACTACGCATAGGTATTTCCTTCAATGGATAGTCCATCATCCCAAATAACCTACAACCATATTAATCTACTTGGAGTTAACTACTTAACTAGTAAGTACACAAGCTAGGTATTCCTTCTATGGATAGTCCATCATCCTAGATAACCTACATACTTGGATAACTCGACTTATGTGTAAGTATATTAATCCCTCTCCCATACTAGATGCCCTCTCCTAGGAGAAATCATAAGTTTTATAACAAGTACGTACACAAGCACCCTCCCATACTGGATTATTTATCCTAGGAGTAACACAAGCTTTACGAGTTAAACTAATAACTTAGTTGGGTGTACCTCAAGTGACTCTTGCATTCAAATCAAGCCTAGTATATAATAACTAAGATACACACCCAACTCCTCCTATGGAGTAAATATAAATACAATGCATCCCATGCTCAAACATATCTAGTATATTTAAATACCTATGTTGTACCTGATATAACATAATTGAATTCCTCAGTCAAGTAATCTCTTTGACATCTCTAGTATAGTTAAATACTTGTGTCGAGCTACCTCTTCAACATATCTAATGCAATTAAGTATTTGTGTCAAGCAAACTTTCCTATCGTGGAGTACTTAAAAACACATTATAAAAGCAGCCTAAAGGCTTCAATTCCCTTATCCAAAAGCAATATTTAATACTTCTATGACTCAAATAGAAAAGACATTTCATGTAGCATAGAAAATATAGAAAACCCTTTGAAATTGACAAGAAGAAGAAACCCCCATCCCCCATGCTTGTTATCGCTTTTTCGCAAGTATTGATGGCAAGGCAGCCTTCTCCTTTGGTTGCTCAGCTTAACCCAGCTTCCCAAATCAATTCTCATTCCCTTTCTTGTTGAAAGCATTCTTCTCTCAGAATTAGACAACTCTTCCTCACAAAGTCTACTCTTTTCTCACTCAGAAATTAGATATAATAGACTGGTAAAACCCAGATGTAATAACTAGCAAAGGTGTATTCTTTTGGTATGAATGAAGTCACAGAATGTAAATACTGGCTGCAAATTATGTTCACTCAAAAATATGAAGAATGAACATAATATGATGCTCAAGATGATACGCAAATGAGGTGTAAGGCAATCATAGTATAATATGAAATTGGTAAATCTCAAGAGACAAAGACAATGATAGATGATGAAAAATGGTGAATCAATACGATTTAAGGAGAGTTGGGTGACTATATGTAATGAGCCTAGCCTCCATCATTCCCTACAACCATGGCATGTGAATTGACACCACTACCATTTGAAATATTCATCTTGTAGGTGGCGCCAAATCTAGCCAATACTCAGCAATGAACATGATGAGTCGATTTCCAATTTTGCTAGCATTATGAAGACTATTTCCAAAAGCACATGGAGAAATTCATAAATCAACACCTATAGATAATTGGTTTCAGAGGTGGTGCCAAACCTAAGAGATGGCGAAATTTTTGATAATCTGAGAAGAACTCAATCATAATTCCTCAACACATACCCAACATCGGCTATTTCTTCGGCTGAGTCGATTAAATCATTTACTGTGTTGAATTTGGTCAAGCTTCCTCCATCGACTAGGTCAAAGCCCCAAAGATTTAAGATGTAATTCATTGTTTTCTCCCTGTATTTTCCTTAGTAGATGATGCGTGATTTTATTGAGAGCCATGTTTGATTCTAGTTCAAATTTCATCTCTTTAAACTATATCAGCATGTTTAAACGCCAAAGTTTAAATGACAATATTAAATCGATTCTTTTAAGCAATTTAGAAATAATTCAATTTCCAAAGTTTATATTTGTGAATTGAAGTCTTCACAAAATCGACTCATTAAATCTGAATTGTTCGATTTTTCAAAGTTTAAACTATATGAATTATATATATTTTAATTATATATATATATATATATATAATATATATATTCAATATACATACATATATATATGTATATTTAATATGTAACTTAAATATATAATATTTAATATATATTTTCATATATATATATTTAATTAATAAATATATATATCATAAGCCAATCAGCATACATCCGATATATATATGTGTGTTCATATTCGAAGGCAATAATAATTATAATATCCACATTATACAGGATGTGCGCATATATATATATATATATATATATATGTAAACCTGTATATTCCTCTATGTACACGTATGTGTAGGTATACCATATCGATGCACCTATATAAGCATATCCATTTGCCAACGTATGCTTGTATCGATATGTATATACATATGGATACATGTATATACTATACATTTATATATATGTCCACATCCAATTCACTTACATCCATTTACGTTACCATCATATTGATAGGTGTGTACGTGTGGTATATCTATACATATGCATATACTTGTCGATAGATCCTCTTGACACGCATGTGCATACATATAAACATTCTTCCACCTACATCCTACCTATCCATATGATCGTAATATCACAAGATAAATCTTAGAAACCACACAGATAAACATCACTTGCAAATGCATGCAGAAGTAAACAAGACTACTAATGCAACCATACAAGCTAAGGATGACTTACCTATAACCCACACAAACTGACTCAGTTCACTCAATCTAAGGTGGTGTGTGTATGCCCAAATAGTTTACTTTACCGGTTACCCGACCAAGCTCTTCTCCCGAGTGATATTCCCCTCCCCCTAGAGAATGAACATTTTCCTGCAACCACTAACACATGCACTTGGCAGTCAATTGTTCACGATATATGCAGCATATATAAATGTTGGCGTTTAAATTCGCACCTCTGGAATGCGTATTTGAAACGGACAGCTATGCACAGATAAACTGCTCTTCAAATTAGGAGGGGAAGCTCCCTCTTGCTGATGGTATTCAAGAAAGTAAACTAAAACTAAGTTGCCTATCTTTTTGATCAAAGCTAGAGCACAAGGTTTATAAAACACAAGCGAAGTAGCTGAGATTTTCTGGTTAAGAACTTCAACTCTGACTAGCCAAACTAAAGGCGTTTCCTAACTTCTCAAGTAATAAGCGAGCAAAGGCAGAAATGAACAAGGTAGATTTTTTGACAAAATACTTTGATAAACTCTTTCTCAACGAACATCTACACACTTCAATGTAAGTTGAAATCAAGATCATAAAAGTAAAACACCAATAACGGAAATCAGAGATTTTATATCAAGGCAAAGGAGGCTCATGATTTTATTACTCGAACTTTTGGAACAAAACTCACTTCTAACATGCCTGGAATAAGAAATTGCAGCTAAAGAGGCTTGCAATCTTATTCTTACACAATAGAAACAACAATCACACTAACTCCTTGTTGGCTAAAGAGGCTCAACAATTTGCTAGCACAACACAATTGAACGACACTTGAATAACAAATAGAAGGCAAAATGAACCGGTTTTGTTATCACTAGCATGGTTAAAAACTAAAATGAGCAAAAGGCTCTTATTTATAGAAGCGGAGGTAGGGAACCTAAAATCCTCCTTGCTTTCACAATCTAGGGGCTTCTTTCGGCAAGCAGAAGCATTACTAAATCTAGAAAGAAGATAACATCTAAAACCCACAAGCCGGAAAAGCGGAAGCGCCAACTATTACATGTATACTCTTATCCTCAAGAGAATGGATGATAAAGTTATTCCAAGAATAGAAGAAAGCGGGAAAAGCTTCTAGAAGAAGCTGCTTTAAAGCTCAATCACATCCGCTAGGAAATTAGAAACCATGTCCCGATTCGGCGCATCTATGCCATCAATAGCAAAACACCGCTTTTCTAGAATATCTTCAGCATCTGCAATAGATCTAAAATCTTGACATCAAGCTTCTCGAACTTCTGGCGACATCACTGAAATATGGCCTATCCTTATGCCAACTGGACTGCAACTGTGAACAACACTCTGGAATTGATCCTGTACTTCCTCAAGCCTGACGTAGGAACCATCTTCAAGACTGTACTGAGAAGGGATCTCTATGATAAACTCACCAATGAAAAGGAGAACTTCAATCACCCTTTGTCTGTAGGCGATGAATTCTTCAGATATTCTTTCATAGGTTTTAACTTTGAAAACATGACGCTCTCTCCAGGAAAGGATTTGTCTCTTGTGTTCTCTTGAAACTGCTGAACCGTAAGCCGTGTCTAAATCAGCAATGATGATCTCATGTCTCGGTTTTACTTCAGCCAGTGTTTGTTCAAATCCTTGGATACCTTGACGTAGCTTATGAGCGTCTTCCCTTAACTGGAACATCCGTGCCAAAATCTCCCTTCCTTTGACAACGAAACTCTCGATCCACTCCTGAGTTTCTTTCCCACATATGACCAACTGTCTTAACTGCTGATGATCAGCTGGTGTCTCTAGAATCTGGGGCAGCAACTGAGATACTTGTGAAGAACCATGAACAAGGTTAGAAATGAAAAGCCTGAGCTGTTGATTTTCAGCCTTGAGGGCTGCCTTGTCTTCTCCATCCTTAAGTACTCTTTCCTGAAGATTTTCTGATGCAACTTTGAAGAGACTCAAATCTGCATGTCTAGTATTTCTACCGAGATTGGCCTTGACCATGACGAAGTCATCCATGTTCACCTCATCCCTATTCTTGTCTTCTGGGGGCACTGCAGTCTCCACGACTATCTCGTTATCAGGATTCCTATCAAAGTGAACTTGCTTCTTTGCCTTCTTAGGAGGTTCCTGATAGATGTTATCAAGATCGTCCACACTCACTTGATATGAAGGCCTTCTCCTAACCCTTCCTAAGGAGTTCTCAAGCCAAGACACAGTAGTATCTTTACAAACTTCCTCAGGAGGTGCAACTGTAATCTCCTCATCATCTTCGATATCAAGATCAATGTGAATTGGTGAAGAACCTGTCAAAGGTACAGAAACATGTGTTGTAGGTGGCTCCTCTGCTTCATTCTGAGGTATGGGCTTGTTAGGAGGAACTTCTAAATCAGCTGTAGGCTGCTCCTGTATGACTATGCCTGAGAAATGCAACCTTCTTTTTACATTTTTATTCGATCTACTACCTTTGATGCCTTCTTGAGACTGACTTTTACCCTTCCCTTTCGACTGTGCTCTGGAGGAAGAGGGAATTATCCTTGGCGGCTCTGCTACTGGAACGGAGTTTTTCCTTTTAAGGACCAAGAAAACCTTACTATGCTCAAGGACTCGTCTTGTTCTGTTTTCAACGGAAAGAGATTCCTTGTTTGCCCAGTTAACTTGTGGTAAGGGCTGATCTTCAATTCGTTTCTGAGTGTACATCGGGAGAAGCACATCTTCATCATCATCTGATAGCCCTTCTATATCTTAATTTAAGCAATCCTTCATCTGATGGAGAGTGAGCCTGCTATAACTACGTCTCTGCACCTCGAACTCATCTGCACAATTAGCCCAAAAATCTTCCAGTGCGGCTATATGATCATAGTTCTTCTCCAATCGGCCAGCGTAGACACCATGAGGATCAAATGATCGTCTCTCGCTGTAAGATTTGAGGCCGAATTTATCTAACTCTTCTCCTATTGTCTTGGCATCTGTAGCAGTCTTGCATGTATAGATTCCCAACCCTAATGGAAAGTGGAGGGAGGGTTTCCTTCTGTTCCTCAAGACTGTGTGGACACCGTGAGCCTGCCTCAAGAACTCCATGAAGATGACCTCATCTGATGGATACCTTGGCAACATGGCGGGGCACACAGATAATCATAGACCACAGAGATAGGTAAGGTAGGAAATTGTATAAACCAATCCGCCCATTCCGCCATTGCTGCCCTGGCAACTGAAGATATACGGACATGCAGCTCATTGTCCAGGTCTCACACTGTATACATCAGAAAAGCCTCGTTCACCCTTTTGTAGTGGTGCAACGACTTTGTGAATTCCAACTGGGGATAGTAGTTATATATGTGTTGTACACTCAATGACCCCTCGGCGTTTAACCCTCTGAATTGACCTTGATAGGCCACTAGGTAGACTAGGTACGAGACCATGTGGAATACATGAAACTGGAAGTACTCTGTTATCTGTTGATGTAGACAGTCACTGATCAAAGTAGGCCAGTCATAGAACTCGGTTTTCTTCATGATGTGGGGTATGGCGTAAAACATCCAAGGTTGAAACTTGGTGGCATCTTCTGAGCCAGTGACCCTATTGAGCAAAGTGATGATGATGGCAACCTCGTCCTTGAACTCCCCTCGCCCAACGTTCTTTGGCAAGGTCTTATGTTTTTTTTTCATCCATCTCTATGCAATCTTCTTGCTATATTTATCTTTATGCATATTCCATATCCTTTCGCATTCACCCTTTGAGAGAGTAACGCTTTCAGGCCATGGGGGAATGGAAAAACACTTTTCAATCACATCAGGCTTTATACTGCAAATCAATCTACCATCTGCTGACTGGATCTCCCTAGTAGCCGGGTTGTAATGCTTAATGCAAGCGATTACGAACTCAAGACTCTGAACTGATATAGGGATTGATGCTGCTGCGAGGAGTCCGGAATGTCCTAGGTTCTTGATTGAAGTGTTGCCTGCTCTCTCCAAGGCATGCAAATCGAACACCGGCTTGATATGATGCAAGTCTGTCTCAGCTGTTTTGATGTAATCGTGATAGAGAGCTGATTCAGTCTTGAAAACATTGGGAGTGTACTTCATTTCGGAAAACTTGAAGAATGACTGTAAACTTGCCTAGGTTCAGACAAGTCTTGAGCAATTTCTATTTTAGAATGCTGATTTTTGTGCTCCAGCGGACAAATTTTTGAGAAATTTTTTCTAAGATATAGGTTTTGCTCAGAATTTACGTTGCAAGACAACCGGATCGTCCGTTTGAAATTTTGAATTTTTACGAAGAAGCAGCAAACCCTAATTTCTTCAATTTTTCCCAAAAAGGCGGCACACAGGTTTGTTCGAACAAGATAGAAATGGACCCTAGTTGATTAGTTTTACCAAAAACCACGGCGTTTGATTGAAAAAGCAGCCAACCCTAGATTTTGAATTTTCTTGAAAAAAAGCTGCGATATGGGTTTCCTTCAGAAGACTGATTGGAAAGGACCCGGATGGTTGAAATTTGAATGCACTGAGGTTTTCACTGACATGCAAAATAAAAGCACTTGCTGCAACTTGATGAAGTTCTTGAAAAATTCTTCAGAAGATTAAGGCAAAAAGACCCAGATGACAGAAGAAAGGAAAGCCTTGGCCTTTTGCTTGAAAAATTCGATCTTCTGGAACAAAAATCTTGAAAAAGCAAGGGTTTATGCTTGCTGGTCTGAAAAATCTAATATAAAACCAGCAAAGATGGATTCTTGAATCACAAAAATTCTTCAAACTTGCTGCTCCAACTTTCCCCTCTGGATGCTACCTGCAAAAATAATGAAAAATACATGAAAGAATGATGTTAAATAGACTTTAGGGCTTTGGATTAGGTTTTGCTTTTCTTTGCTTTTATTTCCAGTACAAACTTCGGCTTCGCGCCAGACTTGGGCCATCTTTCTTTTTACAATTTGAAACTTTTTGAAAATCTGCAAAATTTCTCTAAAATATGAACATTTGGTGCCCTTCTTCTAGCGAAACCCATTTCTTCGATGTTAGTTTATTTTTGATATTTTTTCAACTTTCCTTCATTCGACATCCTCGCCGCCTCTGATTTCATTGTGATTATTGCGTGAGCCCGAGCTAAAGGTTTCCGCGAAGCCGGGCTTGAAGGCCCGGTCGGGAAAGAAGTTCGACATTTAACCGTCCTTCATTTTGACCTCAAAACATAGGTGCCTTTTTCTTTAAGAGCGCCATTTTGTCAAAGTTAGCCATTTCCACGACTTTCCAAATTTCAATACCGTAAGCTACTCTCTCTTCTGAACTGATCTTATTGAATCACGGGCTGGGCATTCGATTCGGTAGGTTATACTCATCTGAAGAATGAGAAGGGTCTTCTAGGAGCGAACTTTAATCAAACAATGCATTTGAGGCCTCAAAGTTTGAAACCCATGTAGGTGAGAGCCCACTTTTCTGAGACTTAGTTTATTTTGATCTTCATTAATTTATACGAAACTTAGTTCTCAACCTTGATGAACCCACAATTGACTCCTCGTATCTGATGACTGCGGACTCCGATTGACGTGTTGGATGTCTCGTTTGAAAGCTAGATCAATCGTGAAGAAACTTCGTTAGACACTCGTCTGCAGATTCATCTGTTAGGGCCCTTGAAAACTTGGGCGCCCTTCTTGACTAGGGGCGCCCACTTTGTCAACACTTAGTCAAATTTTAATATTTTTCAAATTCTTCACTCCATTTTCCGTGTGAATCCCTCTTGATGCGTCATCAGATCAGGATGGTAGGCAGCTCGATAAGCGCACTGAATTTCTTTGGAAATTTGTGAGGCCGAACAAATTTATTTGGGAAGTGAAAACCCTAATTGGAGCATTTGATGCCCTAAAAGATGGTAGCACTTTCTTCTTAGAGCCCAAGTTTATTGATGTTTGAAAAATTTTCATCATTTTCACTTTCTTTCTAGTTCTTTGGCATGTTCATCGTCTAGCCAATACGAGGGATTTGAATGCTGAAATTGGCCTTTGTGACTGATTCAGCCTTCATTGTGACCTAAGACTCTGATACGCCAGAAAAGCAAAATAGACCAGTAGGGCAAAATTGATCTTTAAAGATTAAAATTTGCCTGACTTGATATGGGCGATATTTGGAGCCAATCAAAATCAGTTCCCGGACCACAACCAGGACCAACTTTCTATTTTTAGAAAGTTTGCGATATCCATTTGAAAGAAATTGAAGAAACCAGGCGTTACTATTTCGAGAAAATTTCTAAAAATAGCAATTTTCCTAAATTTTAGGGATGAAAAACTGAGATCTGGGTTTTGTAGGTTAAGCTGTTCTTAGCAGACCTAGATCGTCAGAAATTGAAAATTTTGTGTTTTGACCCCTCATGCAAGACGTGCACACCCAAATTCTGACCTTTTTGGCTGATTTAACAAGACTTTTACTCATTTCTTCAAAATGTCTAAGTGTAACAAAAATTTTAATTTTGGGGTACAACAATAAACATCTTCAAAGTTAGAATAATTATAACTCTATAACCATCTATTCACATTTATGCAATATTTCACCATAAATAACATCAACAAAGATAACATCAAATGAAACAACATCAAATGAGATAACATTCATATTGATAACAAGGTACAAGCATCATTAATTCATCTCCAGAATCCACATTACATTCACATTTACCCTATGTAGTAATAGTAAACAGTAACTTCACAATTTGGGGTGTAACATTGCCCACATTGATGACAATAAGTAGCATTTGATGTTCCTCTTGCAATCACGTTTTTTATCAATAAGCTGATTTTCCATTGAGGTCTGGTTGAAATTCCCCAAGATTGAGAACATTTGAGAGTTTCTATATCCATGGTGTTGACTCTATTAATCAAGGAAAACAGGGAATACTTGGAAAAAGATGCTAAACTGACCAAAATGTTTGAAAATCCATAATATTTCATAATTTTTGAGAAAAAATAGTTTTTCTTATTGCAATTTGTTTGGAGACTGTCATGATTCACATTGTTATTCTGTGGACCATGTTTTTTAAATTGTAGTTTAAAAAAAATATCACTTAAAACTACATTCTGCATGAATAACCAGCCAAATGGTGAATAATTGCCAAATTTGGTAATGCTAAATGAACATTGAATAACATTCATATCTTGGTATACTATCAGATAAAGATATATAAAGTGTTTCTTTGTCGTCTGAATTTTGGGAATTCTTTTTGAAACTCTGTATGCTCTGGAAGCTTTTACATTTTCTTGTTTCAAACAACTCAGGCTTAAAGGCATAATTTATGCACCTTTTAATATCTGGAAATCATTAATAATTTTTTTTCTAAGACGATGTGATTGTGGGAACCTTTGCAGTGTGGACCTAGAGGCTACCAAAAAACCTCAAATCAAGGACTTTGAATCTGTGGATTTAACTTCAGAAAGGATCCTAGTATGCTTCAATTTCAGCTCTGTTAGATATTGTGATTTGCTTCTAGTTATCAGTGATTTTTTAGTTTTTCTTATTCTGCTACCAATTCTAATTGAAACAATTGTTTTAAGTTTGAAGAACTTGTGAGTTTAGGCAAATCAATAGCTAAATTTGTAATCCTTCTCTTGGCTATGGTGATGCTAGTAAATCTAACAAAGTTGGTAAATCTGAATGGATGATCTCAGTTAATGCCTATGGTGCATCAGAATGAATGCTCTTCAATATGAGGTGAAATAATGCCACCATAAAGCTTTAAGAAGACCTGCCTTGGAAAATGATTGGTATCACAAATAAATCTAATCCAACTATGGCCTTCTCCAAGGCAACACAGAAAATAAGCCTCATTCAGGATAGGTTGGCAAGGATGGAAATCTAGGGACCTTCAATGTGTACACTTTGTAAATCCCAGGTAGAATAAGCTAATTGTCTGATCCCCTGCTGCCCCTATGCAGAACAAAATTGGAGTTGGATGACTGAGAAACATGCAGGTTGGGGGGCAAGATGGGAGTGGGTGAGACTCTCCTAGACTTAAGAAAAGATTTGGAACCCTTTTCAAAGGCTGCATTGTCAATCTTTATTTAGAGCATCTGGCTGGCAATAAAATCAGAAAATCTTCGAAGATATTGCTCAACCCTTGAGAGCTGTGCTTTGTGAACTGATTCTTTCTTATCTGCAGTGGCTTTCCTGCCACATTAGATTAGATGCTCAGAAGATCTCATCTCAAAACAATGCAGTTTCTGCATGTTGGCCAGGAATTACCCTTCCACTTACAAATTGGTTTAGAAATTATAAGTTTAAGAACACAATGGCAAATAGAGTTCATCCCCACCTTGCCTTATAAAGCTTAATTTTGATCAAGCTTTGAAATAAAATCCACACAAAACGGCAGTAGGACATTTGGCAAGTGTTTGTAATGGATATTTGAAAGGGATGACTTCAACTTTCATCTCAAATGGCACGAGTAACAAGGAAGAAACAGTTGATTCTGTGGAAGGGTTGAAACTAGTACTTTTCCATGGTCATCTCCATTTAGTAGTTGAAGGCAACTTGATCAATTTCCAGCGTTTTTTCTAAGAGGAGAATGGCTCAGTAGGATTTTTTTGCCAATGCTGGAGTGTTGTATTCTGTCAAATTTGGTCAAAAGTCAGTATGGTTTAGTGGAGGACTTGAACCTTCTGATACAAGATCTTTTTGCAACATAACTTAAAGTCTGTCAATGATAGAGCCAAAGTGCCCCTTTTGAGATATCTACCACTCACTTTAAAATCAAATAGTCTAAAATTAGGTTGGGGCATTCGGCCTGTACTGTCCATTTTAAGTGCAAATATATCTTGAAGTATGCTGATATCTATGGGGTGCTGCATATTGAAGGCAGATACATTTTATTTAATAGAGGCATTCCTAATTTCTTTGTGAGGCCTTTAATTTTTCCCAATACCTTGCATCATATAATCTGTCACTTTTTATATTATTCGCAACAGGTCACCAATCTGCCTTGATCCCTTCTGTAGATTTTCCATATTGTTTTGAACAGTGAGAAGGAGCTTGGGGACACCTTATATGCTGATGCAATCTTGGAACGTAGATTTGACGTCTCTTCTAGGCTGAGGACTCCAACACTCTAACAATGATTTGCTCAGTTTTAAGGAGTAGGCCACTGTCAATACAACCAGAAGAAGACCTGTGCTTCCATTGCGTTTGATTTTGTCAATAAACTAGCTGATTTGTTGGCTGATAGGGAGATTTTCAACTAGATAATGGACAGAGTCCTGAGAGCTCCCAAGTGCTCTTCATGGGAGGCAGTGCAACCCTAAATGGAGGAGACGGGGACAGGGAATTAAAAGATGTAAATTCTGTGGAAGTAATTGACGTCCATGAGTAGATGGTTCAAGGGTTACTACTCCAAGTACATTGAGATAATAAGATATATTTGGGAATTTTGAAGAAAAAGTCTTCTATGTGGCTGCAGGTCCGTCTAAACATTGAAGTTTTTACTTGCTCAAAATCTGAAAAACAGATGCTTGTAGGACTGAATTGAATCTGCAAGACCTTAAGCAGATAGCCAAAATTGGGCCTGGCAGAGATATCTTGGTCATATACAAAGGGCCAACCTAATCCTCTTGAAGCTCTACTTTCTGTTAGCTATTTGCATTTAATGCAAATGTCCCATGAAATATTGTACAGTGTGCATACTTGTAAATTTTGTTAGTTTTAAGTTTAGTTAGATCTCAAGGAGCTTCCCTTTGTAATTTGAAGAATGGTTTTATGGTACACATTGTTCTAATTTGAGTTGTTTTGTAAAGGATAAATTAAAATGCTAATAGAATGCTACTATGCTGTATAGTATTAGATATTAGTTTATGCTTTGTATGGATAACTAGGAAAATACATAGCAGAAAGACCATTCTTTGATGGCTATTAGTAGTTTGATTTGTGGGAAAGTTAAAACATTGGTTCCTTAGTTTGAATATCTGTACATTAGGTGTTGTACCTCATGGCTTTGTAAGCCTGGTTTGTTTTTATGAATGAGGCACCCAAATATAGCTTTTTTAACTGATTCTTTATCATTTGATTGGTAGTGATGTATGTGTGATACTTGAATTGGCAACTTAAATTGTCCCTGAGTTACCAAATCTTACCCAATGGATTACAAGGCTCATCAATCATTTACACTCCTTGGTCACAGACTTGACCAGTCCACTGTTGTGTGATTCTCTCATATGCGACCAATTGATCTAGCCATTTTCTTTGATTGCTGTTTGTGTCATGTCCCCGAAATCATGACATTTAGATAATAAAGAAGCATAATTAAAAATATTTAACCATTTGATATTACCTAATTATAATTGTCCAAAACAATATTATAATTATGGATATTATAAATAACATTATGATATAATAGATATTAAATTATATAAAATTAATATAAAATATAAACATAAAATAATATTATAATTATGATTATAAATATAATGAATAATATAATATACACAAGAAAATATAAATAATCAAATATAAATGGAAATTATGATTGTTATATAGAAACTAATAAATATAACTAATATTATAAATAAATATAAATAATATTACAAATAAATTAAAAATAAAATAGTAAAATATAATACACGTCAAAACAAAAAAAGAAATATAATTTGAGATATCATTAAGGAATGTTTAACTAAAGGTCATGTCCATTTGTGGGGTTAATGAAGCTCCAAAAGGGTACAAGGGCCCGGGTTATGAGAAGGTGTGTGGCATTTTATTGGAAAAGGAGGTTTCGTTGGTTGAAGATTCATTGAAGCTTATAAGAGATTCGTGGGTTGAGACAGGTGTGTCCATTGTTTCAGATGGTTGGAAGGACTCAAAAAATTGGCCTTTGATCAATGTCATAGTGGTGTCCCCTAAAGGGGCAATGTTTTTGAAAGCCATGGATTGTGAGGGGCAAGTATGTAATGTCCCCATTTTTAGCACTACACTTTTTAGTGATTGATGGCCTATCCTCGGTGTGTTGTCAGCTAGTCAGAGGCAGAATTAGGGTTTCCGGTTGCTTGGTGGGTTCTTTTGAAGATTCAAGGGTTTGCACGTTGGAGTTTGGTTGTTTGGATTTTAGATTTCTTCTTGGTTTTCAGAGAGCTTTGCAGAGGTATGACATGCAATTGCGTCGGGCAACCTTTTCGGACTTACTATTTTTAGTAAGTTATGACGGCTACATCTTGGAGTTTGGGATTTTGGATTTTGGATTCTTTCTGGGTTTTCAGAAAGCTTTGCAACGGTATCGCATGCATTTTGATTCGAGCAATTTTCTGAATTTACTATTTTTAGTAAATTCTATTTTTGGCAGCAGTCCAGTTGGCATCAGTTCAACAGGCTTTCCTCTTCAAGCAGTTCAGTTGGTATTGTTACGATTTTGAGAAAGCCTTTGATGCATTTTTTGGAGACATAGAGATTATTTTGATTTAAATGAAAGAAATGTTATATTTTTCCACATTGGCTAACAATATAACTTGAGAATTGTTTTAAAGGGGACTTCATGGTGCGGGAATCGTCATGAGGAGGTTATTTAATATTTCTAAAGAAATTTGTTTGCCTTACGAATGTAATTCTCTTACGTACTACTGGCAAACTGGTAATGTGCAGAACATAGGATAAAACCGTAAACTGAAAGATATCATATTTGAACACCAGAAACTTTATTCATCATCAAAAATATCATGTACAAAGAGTATCGTGATTGACAATAAGCCATTTTAAAAGGCTGTCCCTGACTATCGTCAGGCTACATATAGCATTTCGGCGGTGGTTGGATAACCAACCCGACGGTAGCTTCCTGTAACATTAACATTAACATAATGGAACATGCTTTCCGAAAGTACATGACATTATTATTCTTTACTAATCTATATAGTTTTAGTAACAATTGGCCATTCGACCAAGGAGCTGACTCACATTGACAACAAAGTAAAATATCGACTAACATCATCCCCAAAAATTGCGTCGGACAACATACATCGGCAAAGATAAGATCACTAATTGGCCGACCTACACGACCAAGGAGCTGCATTCGACCGACAACAAAAAGTAAAATATCAGCTAACATCATCCCCAAAGAAATTAGGTCGCTTCGGGCGAAGGCAGTTAAATACATCCTGACAGAATAAGATCACTAAGTAGGGAAGAGTGCATCCCTTGGATACGAGATGACGATCGATGGTGGAAGAATATACGCTTTCATGAGCGCTACTCAGCTCCCTACATGCGTGTCTTGAAGCTACCCGATCGCCGGATCTCCCTCTCCCTACCTTTACCATTCGGGCTGCCTCCATCAGTTGGCTCTTTGCCTGCTCTGCTTCGGCCTTCTTGGCCGCCAATTCTACCTCTTTTGCAGCCAACTGGTCCTCCAATGCTCTCATTCTCTGCTGCCATGCTGCCTCTTTCTGCTGTGCTTCCTCCTCCAAGGCTACCACCCGAGGCTCCAAGACCTCCAATCGAGCTCCCCTCTCACTGGCAAGCCGAGATTGTTCAGTCAAGTCATTCTGAATGCTCTTGATGGTCGCAACGGACTCATCCTTGACCCTCTGCAGGAGTCTATAGGCGTCCACTCGACGTGATATTGCTACCTCGGTGGAAAATATTTGGCGCTTCATCAGAATAAAGACATCTCGGAAGGCAAGCTCTAGGTAGTATAAACTCTCCAGAACGCCTGCATCCCGCCCTACTAGCCTCGGTGGTCGACCCCGCCAGGCTCTCATCATAGCAGGAGTCTCTCCTGCTGGCCAACCCTCGCCAAATATCCGTGCGAACTCAACCTCACACCCCATCTGCACAAATCCTCGGATCGCGGTGGAACCTCCAGCCCACTAGGGTGATCGGTAATCCTCGAGGTCCACAGTACGTCCCTGGATCATCAACGCCCATAATACTTTCGAGCTCCGCACATACCGGTTGCACCGTGCCCTCTTCCGGACGGGTCACGGCTATGACATTTCCGACCAAATCCCTCGTGAAGCACCCTCCCTCGTTCTCCCTCGTCATTCGAAGGTGCTTCACAATGTTTTGTCTCCTCACGGGAGGCGGTTCCCGACTACGGTTGAGGGGCTCATGAATGGGCATCTCACGGTACCTCTGCTATGCTAGCCTCCGGGTGTGCAAGTGTGTCCTTGCCAAGTCTAGTCGTCTCACTTTGCTGGGTGTGAACGACTGGCCCGTCCTCATCCCCTTGTCCCTCCGAGGGACTCTTCTCCTGCTGGTCTGGCTGCTCGGCCACGTCCAATGTGAGGCCTACCGATCCCAACCAGCTATCGATCTGTGCTACTCCGGGTGCTCCTGGGGCTGGAGTCGTCTCCTCAGTGGCCTCCGTCATTCCCCCAATTCCTACTGCCGAGGTTGCCACTCCTGTCGCTGCCGATGCTGGCGGTGGTGTAAGGGAACAAATTGCTGGCAATATCTCGACCGAGGCAGTGGACCCTGCCGAGACAGTGACTGCCCCCTGTGATGTCGTGGTGGCGAGAGGTGCCCACCCTGGTGATGCACCTGGTAGTGAAGCAGCTACCCTCAACATTCGCCCAGCTCCAACTGGCGCAACAGGGAGAGTAAATGTTACTGAGTGTGTGCTCTGGCTGGCTGGCGGTGCGGGGAGAGTAAATCCTGCCGGCTGCAACACTGGTATGTCAATCTCGCTAGCCTCCTGACCCCCGATGGCGACGGATACCTCCTCATCGGCCGGTGGACTAGACTCCGAGGGCGAGGAAGATAAATCGATGGGCTCCTCCCTGTCAGAAGCATCGCTCTGCTCCGAGGCCTCCTCCTCTGATGTTTCCTCTTCCACCGACGCCTCCTTCTGTTTCCTCCTCTTTCCTGAAGTTGTGCCCTCGCCGGCCTGCTTTACTTCCAGTTCCGACCAATAGAATACGGTCTGCAATCCAGGATCCAGATGAGTGAGTGGCCGCAACCGACCCCAATTGCCCTCGGGCACCTGTGTGTGTGGCATCTAGAAAGAGGGCTATGGCGTGCTGGGTCATGTAGAAGGCCTTATGCCTCTGCGCTAAAAAATCCCTCTTCCGCTCTGTAAGTAACCTCGCCCAGTTGTACACTCGGCCAACGCGGAGTCCGACCATGAAATCAACTAGCCATAAGGCAATGTCCGACGCTCGGCTAGCACCTATGAGTCGGCATTTCATTAAGTCGAGCAAGCACTTCCATTTTGCCGTAGCCAAGTGGTTTTTCCGGAGACCTCGATTGCCAGCACTCCAGATGGTATTCTGCTCCTCCGCTGTCAAGTCGCTACGACACACCTGTTTGACTAACAATTCCTTGTGCTCCTGTGTCATCCGCTTGGGTTTGTTAACCCCTATTCCCGAAGCTGGAACGCCAAACACCCGCTCAAAGTCCTGCGGCCAGAATGAAATGGTCACTCGGCAACCTCTGTAATCAATTACTGACTTGTGCGTATGCCTGCAATAGTTATCCACCATCGCCTTCAGCCAAGGCTCGAACTCCCGAGAATTGAAGAAGGGCACTAGCACAGCCTTGTCTACCCGAGCGTGTCGAAGCGCAACCTTCAGGGAGTGGTCGTCGGGAGTGCTTCGCCACCATTGTTTGCACTCGTTGCCAGTTAGGTTCTCCCATGCCATCGTTTCATTATCGGCGTCCATCCTTTTTCTTTTCCCAGACGAGGCTACCTTTGGCTGGTGCTGCATAGCCTTCTTGCCCTTGTCCATCTTTCTGTCAGTTCGGCGATTCCAGCCGACTTTATAACTCTCGAGACAGTTGTGAAAACTGCCGAAACTATCAAAACTGCCGAACTACCGATGAAAACTGCCGAACTGATGAAAACTGCCGAACTGCTGATGAAAATTGCCGAACTGCCGAAAACTGCCGAACTGCCGATGAAAACTGCCGAACTGCCGAAAACTGCCGAACTGCCGAAAACTGCCGAACTGCCGAGAGCTGCCGAAGTGCCAAAAACTGCCGAATTGCAAAATGATCTGCCAAGGTCGTACAATTTGGGTGAAATGGCTGTACGACTTTGCAATCCTGAGGCAGTACGGCTTGGGAACCTTGTGATTGCCGCACAACTTGAAAGCACTGTAATTGTCGTACGGCTTGAAGACACTGTGAAATCCGTACGATCTGGAAGCACTGTGGAAGCCGTACGACTTGGAAGCACTGTGAATGCCGTACGACCTGAAAACACTGTGTGATTTGGAAGTCCTGTGAATGTCGTACGATTCCTGCTGTAAGGATGATGTCGTACGAATTCTTCTGGTATGCCGATGCCGTACGACCTGGAGAGGATCAGTAAGCTGCCGTACGATGTAGAGTTTGGCACAGTTTCCAAGTTGTGATGAATGCCGTACACCCTGGAGGAATTCAGGAAATTGCCGTACGGCTTGAAAGGAATCAACAAAATGTCATACGATGTCAAATTCGGCAGAATTTCCAATTTGTAATGGATGCCGTACGACTGCCAGTGGCCAACCAGATGAAAACTGAGGAATTTTTAAATACCGTACGATTTGAAGAAGATACCTAATACACTGATGCCGTACGATGGCAACCCTGGCACCAATTTTAGTCTGGAATAGCCGTACGATGCAGGACTTCACAAAATTTCCGACTTGCAAAGGCCTACGGTACAGAATTTGGCCAAACTTTCAATTTGCACTTGCCTGGAATGCCGTACGATTTGGAGACTTAGTAAAAAGTGTTGTATGATTTCCTTCTCTGTGCCTGGTGCGCCCCTGCAACTGATAAATCCGTACGGATTCTTGCTCGCTTCCTTCCCTCTGTGATTTCGCTGTGGTTTGTCTTGTCTCCAACGTATCTCCTCTTTGAATGGCCGTACGAGTCTGGGTTCTATATTTATTTCATTTTTGACTTTAACTGCCTTCCCCCTTGGCCGTACGCCTTTCTTCTTGGTCGAGCCTTGGCCACTTTTTATTTTAATATTCTTTCCTTTAATTTTTCGCCCTTTATTTTTCTCAGTCGACTTCTCCTTTGGCC
>VDFB02352523.1:0-75325 GCA_007258455.2 Sequoia sempervirens
GAGAGAAAACATAAGGACTAAGAAGCCTCCAAAACGACATCCTGAAGGTGAACATGAACACCACTAACGCACGAAGAAGCTACAAATAACTATAAAAAATGACTGTTATAACGTTGAAACTAAAGAATCTCCTCTAAAATCAAAATGAAGATCAAAATCAAAGAGACCAAATTTTGCATGAGTAACTCCAACAACACTACTTGAACAATGATCATATAGAAAAATAAGACGACATAATAATCGAAGTTACATATGGCACATCAATCTTTATGAGTGACCTCAATGAAACTACTCAACCAATGCAAAGTATACTACAAGTTGAAAATGCAAGTGCTAATAGTCTCAAGAAATTGAACTAAATATATAAGGTCGGTTGCACGTAATAGAAATGCAAGAGTGCATATATGGTATGTGTTCCATCTCACTAAAATGCATGGTTAACCAACTACTACATCCACCTAGCATATATGATAAAAAACTAGATACATAGATCACTCCAAAAGAAAAGAAGCATTAACACCAACAGTATGAGACCCTATATAACGTTGACAAGGGAGAGGTGTGATAGTTCCATTGAGACTGTGTCATAATGTAGTGCATGAAGGAGAAGAAACTTTATCAGAACATGTACAAAATAGTACTTGCAACTAAAAAAGGGTGTGTAAAACAAGGTACACACACATGAGGGTAGACAAGGTTGTAATTATATTTAACAAAAATGCACACAACAAAACCCCAATGCACTTTATAAAGCAATGCAAGTAAAAAAAATGGAAAAACATGATGTGCAAGATCCCAAAAATACATGTACAATAGTGGCACTTTGTCTTAGTGTTTTTATAAATGAAAAAAGGCATTCAGTAGATGCTTACGATGCCCAAAAAAGACCAAATACTAAAAAGACATGTAGATTAGCTAAAATGAAGTCATCTCATGCAAACAAACTTTTACCAACAAACTAAATAAAAGATACCTAAGGAAAATAATGGAAAACTACATGGATAGATGTGAAGAGCTCTAAAATAATTTTTTAACACTATAAGAATCATAAAAATTGGAGATCCAAGCAAACATTTATGGCCTTGGTAACCAAAAATGAAGATTTGACTTCAACAAGCAACAAAATATACCAAAACTAAAATATGAGAAAAATACCTACAACAAAAAGTGCTTAGAACAAGATTTATAATGATATCTTGTTTGCAAAATTTCAACATTGTATGCCCAGGTTAAACCAAAAATTAAAAAATAGCTCCTTTAGGGTAAATTAGGGCTAGGGTCGAGACTTTTTGCGAGGTATTGCACTAACGTCAACAAAAAACAGCTTTTGAAATATACCCTATACACCAAAATATTCCCTACATACCATAAAATTGTTAATTCAGATAAAAAAAACCATCGGTCAAGGGACTAAAACTATCATGATGGCTAGAAAACTACTTTTAAATTTGGAAATTGTCTATCTAATAATTGAAAATTACTTTCAACAAACATGATATGGTTTTGAGGGAATGAATGATTGTTTGGCAATGTCTTTCAACTAGGATATTGACTATCACAAATGGTTGTCAGTCAATAATTGTTGATAATTTACTCTACAATTGATTGATCGGTGGATGCCACCTATGGTATGAGAGGAAGACCAATCAGGGGAGGGGGGCAATGAGCAACAATGGCTAGAAAATTCACCTCCAACAATAAAAAAAGATGCCAAAATAATGATTTTTTTGGAAACCTAGAACCCTACTAGAAAATTTGGGGCGGGGGGGCCAACTCAATTAGCTAAAGCATCCTGTTGCAGGCAAGAGGTCACAAGGTCTAGTCTCCCCCCTATCCCCATGGTATGAGAGGGCGTGTCGCACCAACGTCATCAGTCATGTGAAAAAAGTTTACCAGGCACACTGTAGTTTATAGGGGGCTACTCAATTCCTACAATTTGAAAAAAAAAAAAACCCTACTAGAAAATTTAAATTTTTGCCTCAAAACATAAAAAAGCCACCATCAAATGTAGAAATTGCTTAAATTTATACCAAATAGAATCAAATTTCTACATAGAGCCTATGCAATATTAGTGATGTGTACAACATCATACGACTATGGGTTTCAATGCCTTGAATATGGTTCCCACAAAAATAATGACTCAACTTTTCTACTTTGAATTTCAACAAATTGATAATCAGTCTTAGAGTTTTGGGGTGTTCTAGACACAACCGTGAGATCTATTTTACTCTAGGATGCACCATTTGATTGCTCAAGACCAAATCTCTTATAGGGAATTATAGATCTTGAGCTCTAATACCATGTTGGTATTGAATCCTCAATCCTATAGCTCCCAAAGATCATCTACAATCAAACACCCATCATAGAAATAAAGAAAAAACAAAAGAATTACTATGGAGGCAAAAGGGACTCTTGATACAAAAAGCATGAATTAAGAATAAATAAATTGTAATAATACGATGAATTACCCTTGATAAAGGATAAAGAAACCTTAGATGAAATCTTAGGTGAGGACTAAATTAGATCATGACATGTTTCCCAATCTTATTACTTGAGGCAAAAAAACACGACCTAAGTAAGCTTAAGAATCCTAGTATAAAAATGGACCTAATAATTAAACAATTAATTAGGAAAATGCCTTTGTATTCTAACATAAACAATATTTAAATTCTATAAAAAGAAATTCTTAGGGCATTTAGACCACTTTCTTCACCCTAGATGCATGCCTCCTTTAATGATGATAGTAGAAACCTTGTGGTCTAAACGGATGGCATATGTTTTGATCAAACACTCAACCCTTCAAGGAATTGTATGTGAAGACAATGTGCTTCTTTTCCATTTGTTGAAGGAGCTTTGTACTATCTCTCTTTCAAGAGTGATACTACAAACTTAAGATTTCTAAATGCTAAATCTTTCATAGCTTATTTATTTGGTAGAACTTTTTCTCTTCTTTCCTTTCTTTTAGACCCTTATTCATTCTTTGATTATTGATATATCTTTGATGAAACTTTATTTCATCCCCCTCGTTTCCTAAAATGCTTGTTTGTTGCATACAAGGTAGAGCTTTTAGTTGGGTACAATTATTGAAGTTGTTACATGTCATAATAAAAAGTACAATGTTAAAAAATATTTTGTAAAACTTCTCCACATTTGACTCTATTTTAAATGGTTGAGCTAATCACTTTGTGTAATAAAACCTAGACCAAGCTTTGAGAAAGGCACCTTTATAGTCATATAATTTTATCAAAGGAGGTCTATTTATAACATTTAAAGTTGTCTTTCTCTTCAACTGTAGCTCTCTTTTTTCATACATTGCAACATGGAATAACCTAAAATCACCCTTCAATCAAGAAATTTGAGTTTAAGAGCCAAATATAGATTATAATATTTTCACATAAATTTTGAAGGCATTGTCTTCTTCCCATAAAATCAGATACATCATGCTACATGGTAAGTTGCTGAAATTTTGTCAATGATGTACAAAGTGTACAAGAAAAAAGAATATGGTAAACGGTGTTTATTTACCTTTAAAAAGACAATCGGGAGAAAAGGATTCCGCCTAATCTTAAAAATTCTCAAATGGATTAAATTTTCACAACTACAATAAAGTTTCGATTACAGTTAATAAAAAAAACAAAGGCTTCGGGAGTTTAATCCAACTCAAAAGAAAAGCAATTTGATTCAAAACTGTAATAAAATGCTTTCAAAAAGGAATATACACAACCTTAAACTTTCCCATAAAAAAAACTAGCAGGTCATAAAGCCTTCATAATTACTTAATAAAAATAAATAAACATATAAACAATTTGACATGCATGCAAAGAAGAAAATGATATGTATGATGTTATAAATTTAATTGGCCTAGCTGGTTTTTAAGTTTCTTTCTTTTTAAGGGAGGTAAAGGGAGATTGCTTAAAATGGATTTCCTCTATCATCCCCTCCTAATGCCTGCTTCCAAAGAGTTAATAATTGCATTTAATACGCATATAACCATAGGTGAACCAGTTTTACAAGAAATGAAACCAAACTAAAAATTGTTTAGAATAAGAAAATAAGGAATATGTTAGATGAAAAGAGAGAAGCAAGCTGAGCATTAGAACTAAATATTTCTAAATGAAATTGGAAAAGCACAAAATGAAAATGTGTGTATTGCAAGTAACTTTTGACAAAGAAAGGGCTTACCAAAACGATTTATTTGACATTGAGCCAAACCATTTATCAGATAGCAAAGATATTTCATTTAACGTTCATTGAGGATTCATTCCTCAATAAACAGCCCATGTATAAAACCCTCTATTAACATGCTATGAGAAACCTGACCTCGAAATACAAAAATCTAGCACAAAAAAGGAAAAATTAAGTGCTAACTATCATCAGAAATCTAAGCTCAAAATTCAGAAAACAATTCAAAAAGGAATATAGCAAGATTACCTACGTCGTTTATTATGATCTTTAGCTATTTCTTTTACTTCCTTTCTTTTATCTGATTTGTCATGGGACTTTGTGGAAATTTTAAATGGTGATGGAAGTCCAAGCGTGTCTTGTGGAAGAGAATCAATTGGTGTGAATTCTACTTCAATATCACCTGTTGAATGGATCGTCAGAAATGCAATACAACGTGGAAGTTTGAATCGTCTTGGGCCGGCACTGCCAGCTGCATGGTTTACATTTGAAAATTTGAAAGAGGTCAGTTCAGGAATTAATAAGGAATAACATAGGTCCATCAAAGTTGTCTTTTAACTTACGATTCACATACAAAACATTATTATGCCGCCATACACCAGGAACATGTGAGTGTCCAAACACCACGATATCAATACAACTTGCAATTACACGTTCTTCAAATTCTTTCTTTGGAGGGAAACCACATATATGCCTATCAATTTCGCACAAACGAAGAATTACATAACCGTTGTTTAAAGCATATATAAATACGTTTCTAAGAAAAAAGTTGCAGTAATTTGTAAATGAGAGTATACTTACTCAACTAAAATATTCTTCCCGTGAACTGTTAGGCTTACAGAATGTGGCAAGTCTGCATGTCTGCAAGACAGCAAATGATGTAAGATAATACGGATGGAGTTATTATTGATTTAGAGTGTTCATAGCATAATTAAGCAGGGGATAAATTGGTTTTAGGAGCATAACAGAAAACTATGGCAAACACAATGTGGCTTTGCTAGTCCTATGCATCATAGATTATTGGTGTACCAAATGTTACCTAGAAATGACCATGTGGCAAGACTGCCCTTCAAATCTATCCTTTAGATTAATGAAGAATCTAAAATTCCAAGCAACATGGAGCACTTCAAAAACAAAATCAGTTTGAACTATGGTACTGTAAAATTCATGGCTGGGGACTTCACACAGAAAAATTAACAGGGGGAAATATCTCAAATCAAGAATAAATAATCAGCACAACGAACATCTTACAACAATTCAAGAAGAAACTGGGGAAAGCAACAGCTTTAAAAAGTAAAGATAAAAAGGCTCTGCTTAAAAGTTAATAGATTTAAACTATATGTTCAAGCCTTAGCCAAGCTAACTTCAAGAACAAAATTCATTGTCTTTACAATCAGGTAGAGTGAGTTCTCCCAAAAGGCCACAAAAATAGGAGATCAAGAAACACCATCTAAGACAATCAAAGAATGGTCTGTATATATCTTCACAACAGAATTTTCTAAGTTTATCAATAAATCTTTCACAAAGACATACACCTTGGAATGCTCTACGGGGAACAAGTAAAACACAAGGTATTGCAAACATTAAAAAACAAAGAAGCTTCTATTATAGTAAACTTAGGGAAAGGAAGGAAATAATGAAGATGTAACAGTTAATATACATGATGCATTTGATAAAAGCTGCTAGTATGGATGAATTCCAAGCGTATGATATGTTCTACAAAAAGCAATCAAAAGAATCCCAGATATCCATCAACTTCAAGTATTTGAGGCCAATAACCTCTATAAAATTTCGATAACAAGCAAAAGGAAAGCAACCTTTTCCATAAAAATTTCAGACTAATAGCAGTACCTGGGAAAACTTTAAGAAATAGCATGTTTTGCTGAAAATACAAATCTCTAGATACAGGCATTATTCAATTGCTGAAATGCTCTTCTAAGCGTGGATTGACTGGCAACATTCTTTCTGGTTTCCAAAAAAGTCAGCATCGATGGGTGACCAAGATATGAAGTTTCACATCAAAAATATGTCATATTTTGTGTCCTTTGTCCTCTGTTTTACAATACAATGTCCTGAAATTGTCAATTTGCCTTTATCCAAATGTGTAGACCATTATAGTAACACTACATTTAACTGGGAAAAACAATAGTAGATAATTATAAATCATTATTTGGGTAATAATAGAATGACAAGTCTATATATATAATGTGGATCATGCGGTGCTGTGGATTGTAACCCATGATGCAACGCTTTTGCACATTGTCTCTACATAAGAAGATCTATGCATGCTACTTTTAATTGAGTGAAAGGGGTAATAAAAGCAACTACTGCTGCTGTAAGCCCTTAAGTGGTGTGGATATTGCTGCATATGGTCAGACTGTAGCGAATGGGAGTAAGAAGGGAGCTACTTCCCATGTCACACCTAGCAAGGGAGAAGAAGCATAAGTATCAAGGTCTGGAGATGAGGATGGAGAAGTGATGAAGGAAGTGGAGGAGGCAAAAGTATTCAGAAGTTGTCGGGGGTGATAAAGGCCTTTTGAAGAAAGCATAGCATCAATGGTTTGGGAAAAAGCAAAAATATTTTGCTAATGCAAGAATTGCTCCTTTGGGCAGTGGAAGCTTATGTGAGGCCTGTTCAAATTGCACAAAAGATCCCATTATTGGAAATGGGATCTAAAGTGAAGGAGGAAGCAGAGCACTATGAAGCAGCCTATGGCCCAGTTTGCCAAAGCTTGATAAATGGGTAACTCTAACCTTGAAACGCTTTCTTGTATCTCTTAATCTCTTGTGAAGCCAAGGAGGACAATGATTTTATTTTGGCTAAGGGACCATGATACTGGGGGAATACATCTTTATTTGTCAAACCGTTACTACCGGATTTTAACCCAATGACCAAAATTTTCTTGGTTTTACTGGTATGGGTGTGGCTGCCCAATCTTCCATTGCACTTCTAGGTCGACTCAACTTTGGAAAATATAGATAAATCCCTGGGAAAGTTTGTGTCTATTTCTTTGGAAACTTTGGGTCACTCACATCCTACTTTTGCTCGTCTTTGATAGAAAAGGATTTATCCCCTGGTCTTCTAGTAGAAAAATGGTTGAAAGTAGGCAGTAAGATCTGGAAACAACACGATTATGGAGGGCTGGCAATTAGATGTAGAAACTGTTTTGGCCTTGGCCATTCATGGGATGCATGTCTAGGTAAAAAACATGTATCCTTCTAGTAAGACATCCTGGTGGAAGGAAGCTAAATCACAAGATCGGATTGTGAATTGCCAAGTTGATAAAGCTTCTCTAACCAATCAATTTTAGAGGGGATTTAGGCTTTCAGAGGTACTTAAATTCCTCCTATTCCTAACAGGGTGTTTGCACATAGTGTTGTATATGTTGTCATTGATGTCAACTGAGTGATGCTGTTAAAGGAGCAGATCAAAGGAGTGATGATGATCAGTATCATCTATACACAATTGTACCTTATCTTCTGAAGTTCGTGTGTAAGTTCATGATAACCATAGTCCCGAGACTCGCCCGGAAGCGCCCGGACGCGGCGAGTCCCGCGGCGAGCAGCCTTGGCTAGCGTCTGGTAGCCTTGAACCTTGGCCATTTACCCGGCGTCGAGGCGGAGCGCGGGCAGCGAGTCCCCACGTGGAGACAGCGGCAGCGACAGCGTGGCCAAAAAACAATTAAAACCCAACATTTTTTTTATCTATTTTTTTATTTATATCTTCTATTTCGCCCTAAAAGGGCACTCATTTCATTCATTTGGAAAAATAGGAGGAGAAGAGAGAGTTGTGAAGAAAAATAGGAGGAGAAGAGAGGGCAACCAGCAACTTGTTGAAGAAAAATCCAAGAGCATATATCATTTGGGGAGCTTCATACCAGCAAGGAGGTGCATTGAAAGCTCATTACCATTGATTTGGAGGAGTTTCTATTGCATTCCAAGCTAAATCTAAGAGGTAAGTTCGATTTTAATTGAGTTTTTTTGTGTTTTTTTAACAAATATTTCATTGTAATTTGTAAAATTCACTATTATTTTGAGTTTGCATATTTTTTTTACAAACCCTACTTGCAACTTAAATAATTTTAGAAACCCTATTTTGTGCAGCCTCATTCATTTGCAAATCATACCATATTATTATTTTCACAATGTCTCATACCCCAGTCAGAAAAGACCCTGCTTGGAAACATGCTGAAATCTTTCCCGGAATGAAAAAAGGAGACGCCAAATGTTTCTATTGCAAAACAATATATCATGGAGGCATAAATCGATTAAAATATCATCTTGCACGCATACCCGCCCATGATGTGGTGGGTTGCTCTGTAGCACCTCCTGAGGTTGTTCGTGAAGTACAGGTGCAATTAGAAACTTTTGAAATGCAAAAAGAATTGAAAAAGAAACAGAAGCAGGAGTTGTTGAGTGTTGGAGTTGGACAGGGACTTGGTGCTGTTGGAGATGCTTCTTCCATGCCTCCATACCGTCTTAGTGCTAGTGCTTCTGGTAGTGCTTCTGTTTCTGCATCAGCAATGCCTATGCGTACTCCTAGTGCTGGTGGCGCTGCTACTGCTAGTGGTAGTGGCAGTGTTAGCATTGGCCCTAGAGTTCGTAAATCTAGGGTGGACTCATATTTTGTACCACGCACTACCCCTGGTTCCCAACCGTCGCTTGAGAGCATGGGTTGGAACAAGGACGCACATGATGCAGCCAAAAAGGCAATTGCAGACTTTTGGTACTACTGCACCATTCCCTTCCATGTAGCCAGGTAATTTTTTTTCGTTTAATTGTTTTAAAATTTATATTTAAATTTTAGAATCTAGATGTATCTCATTATCTCATTATCGAATTCAAATTTTACAATACTTATGTAACTTATCAATTTATTTATGACATGTTATAGGTCACCTTTCTGGCAAAACATGGTTGATGCGATAACTATATGTGGGGCGGGGTTCAAAGCCCCTAGTGAAGATGAATTAAAGGGCCCACTTTTGACTCAAAAGGTGGCAGATGTGAAAGCACAATTAGAGGAGCAACGCAAGCAGTGGAGCATGATTGGTTGCACCATCATGACTGATGGTTGGACTGATAGGAGAAATAGGACGTTGCTTAATTTCCTAGTTTCCTCCGGAGGTAATTGTTCTTCCTTCAATGCATTGGAATTTGAATTTTATTTAGTGAATCACATAATTTAATATGGCTGATTTATGTTTTTTAATTTATTGAATAATTGGTTTTGCTTTTTTTTTCAGGTGACACCGTCTTCATTAAGTCCATTGATGCTTCTGGCCAAATCAAAAATGCCACATACCTGTGTGAGGCTATAGAGGACGTGATAGCTGATGTGGGGGAAGAAAATGTAGTGCAAGTGGTGACAGACAATGCAGCAAATTATGTTGCTGCTGGTAGACTATTGATGGAGAGGCACCCTACTATATTTTGGACTCCATGTGCCGCCCATTGCATTGACCTCATGTTGGAGGATCTTGGGAAGCTCCCATGGATCAAAACATGTGTGGAAGCAGCAAAAAACATATGCAAATTTGTATACAACCACACATGGGTGCTTAACCTTATGAGGCAATACACAGGGTTGAGGGAGTTGTCTCATCCTGGCATCACCAAGTTTGCAACAAATTTTATCACGATGCAATCCTTGATTCGGTCAAGGGCAGCTTTGAGGCGCATGTTTACTAGTGAGGAGTGGTCTTCCTCATCCTTTTCTACAAGCACTGCAGGGATTGCTGTGGCTGATTGCATTTTTGATGAGCAAGGTTTTTGGACACCAATGGACGAGATTGTGAAGGTAAAATTTAATTCTTTATTATGTTCTAATTTTTAATCATATCTTACTTTTATTTGTTTATTTTCATTCACACTTATTTGTGCAACATGTTTGCACTTTGCAGTTTATTGAGCCCTTGCTAGTTCTCCTACGAGTTGCAGATGGGGAGAAGCCCGCAATGGGCTACATATATGAGGGCATGGATAGGGCCAAAGAGGCCATTAGATCAGTCTATGGTGGAGTTGAGGAGAAGTATCGTCCCATTTGGGATATCATTGATAGGAGATGGCAAAACCAACTTCATAGGCCCATCCATGCACCGCATGTTTCCTGAATCCGCCCAATTCCACCGCTGATCATCGTGCAGATAGAGAAATTCTTAGTGGGCTCTACACGACATTGGAGCGGATGTTGCCTGCTGTTACTACACAGGTGGTGCAGGAGATAGATGCCTTCACTAAGGCACATGGAGACTTCTTTGCACGTCAAATGTGCAAAGATAATAGGACAACATTACTACCAAGTAAAAATATATTTAAGGGCATAATTTTCATCTCTTTATATTATAATTTATTATTAAATGTTGAACTTGAACTTGAAACTTGAAATGAGATTGATTTTGTTTCTTTTTCTCATCTCAGATAGTTGGTGGAATATGTTTGGTTCTGATACACCGAACCTGCAAAATATTGCCATTCGTATATTGAGCCAGCCATGCAGTTCATCTGGTTGTGAGCGCAATTGGAGTATGTTTGAGCACATACACTCCAAGAAGCGCAATAGATTGACAGTGGAGAGGATGAACGACTTGGTATATGTTCATTACAATCTTCGGCTCAGATACAGAAGCTTTTTGACCATGACAAAACCCCAATCAATTTAGACGAGGTTGGATCCACAATCTGAGTGGACCACTGAGGCTACAGATGCAGTCTTTAGTGACGAGGACCTTGATTGGGTGGACCAGGCAGAGAGAGAGGCCGAGGTTGTAGCCATGGCTGAGGAGGAGGCTAGAGCACGAGGAGGCATAGATGTTGTTGGTGAGTGTGGCATGGAGAGTCAGACACAGGCAGAGACTATGGCTGCAGCTGCAACATCATCCAAGCCCTTTAGACGCCTTCGTAGGAAGGATGCTGGCTCCACTATGCCATAGGGCATAGAGTCATAGAACATTTTGATTTGATGTCATATTTCATATTTCATATTTGTATGGAACATTTGATGTCATGGATTTCATATTCTATGAGTTTTGTATACATTTGACTAATTTTATATATCTAAGTATGTTATTTCCTTCAGCAACGCAACTACAATGTGTACCTTATACTTATGTAATCGTTGTATACTTATGCATGTGATCAAATTTGCTTTTATTTGTGTTGTATTCAATAAAGGGTGCTTGAAACAAGTTTTAAATCCTTAAAAATCTCTAAATTTCTGGTTTTTCAACTTTTTAATTTTGCCGCCGTCCCATGTCCTGAATCGCCGAAACTCCCGCCGAAGTCGCCGCTGAACCGAAGGCCCGCGCTGCTACTATGGTTTAAAGCATTAGTTGAAAAAGAGTTAGGATGTCTAATCATCACTCTTAGGTCAAATAATGGGGGTGAGTTCTATTCAAACTAATTCACTGACTTTTGTGCTAAACACGATATCAAACATCAGCTTACTGCACCCTATACCCCTCAGCAGAACGGAGTTGTTGAGCGGAGGAACCGTACCATTATAGGAATGGCCCGTTGTATGTTGGAGAACATAAATGTTCCCAAGAAATTTTGGGCTGAAGCAGTGTATATTGCTATATACCTTCTTAACCAGTCTCCCACACAGGTTGTCAAGAAGATGACCCCAGAGGAAGCATGGTTTGGGAGGAAACCAAGAATCAACCATCTTAGGATTTTTGGTTCTACTGCGTATGTTTGGATTCCAGATGCAAAGAGGACCAAGTTGGATTCCAAAAGCCAAAAGTTGATGCTTACAAGATACAGTGACAATCATAAGGCCTATCGGTTGATTGATGTGGAAATTGATCGTTTGACATTCAACAAGGATGTTTTTGATGAAGAAGGTGGGCCTTTTCAGCTCACTTCCCCCATCAAGGGTCCCGAGGATCAACCTTTGAAGACTAAGGGTTTGGGTGTTAGGCTTTCATTAGCTCCACCTAAAGGGAGGGAATTTGATGATTATGAGATTGTGGAATCTCCGAGGCATGACCCTATACTAGTAGATTTCCCTCAAGATAACTCAGATCAACATCTAGATGACTTCATTCTGGGCAGCCCAAGTCATGATGATGATCATCTTGATTTGGAAGAAGATGCATCTCCTCCTCGTCCTAAGTGGTAGGCAAAGCCCATTGGTGATGTGTGAGATGATGGGCTTGTTGAAGGTAGATCGTTTAGAGGCAAGAGCAAACAAAATACAGTGAATTTTGCTCTTATGGCCAATATTCAAAGTGTTTACTAGCCCCAAGACTATTTAGAGGTGAAAGGTAAACCTGAATGGGAAAAGGCTATGGAATCTGAACATCATAGTCTTTTGGAGAACAATACTTGGGTTCTCTTAGATCTTCCACCAGGGAAGAAACCCATTGGCTGCAAATGGATCTACAAGGTGAAATACAAAGCTGATGGAACACTTGATAAATACAAGGTTCGGTTGGTAGCTAAGGGGTTCTCGCAGAGAGAAGGCATTGATTATGAGGAGACCTTTGCACCCACAACAAAGATGAGCACCATCCGACTTGTCCTAGCCATGGTAACACAATTTGGCTGGAAGGTCCATCAAATGGTTGTGAAGAGTGCCTTCTTCAATGGAGATTTGGAGGAAGAGGTCTACATGACGCAACCTCTTGGTTTCAAGGTTGTAGGCAAAGAGCACAAGGTATGCAGATTGCTAAAGACTCTTTATGGCCTAAAGCAAGCACCCAGGGCATGGTACTTGAAGATTGACAAATATCTGGTTGCACAGGGGTTTCAGGGAGTCCCTCAGATGCAAATTTATATGTCAAGAGCGCTGGTATTGATATCATTCTTCTTGTCATCTATGTGGATGATATCATCATTATTGGTAGTGGGTTACATTTGCTTGAGTAGATCAAGTTGAATTTGTGTTAGGCATTTGATATGACAGATTTGGGTCTTTTGCACTATTGTCTTGGTGTAGAAGTTTGGCAGATAGGTGGTAGTATTTTCATTTCTTAGTTGAAGTATGCCAGGAGTTTGCTGGAGAAGTTTAGGATGACAGATTGCAAAATCTCATCCACTCCCATGGAGAAGGGGCTGAAACTTTCAGCCAAATCAGACTCACCAGTGGTTAATGAGTTAGCGTTTAGGAAAACTAGTGGGTAGCCTCATCTATCTTACTACCACTAGACCTGATCTTAGTTATGCTGTGAGCTACATTTCTCGTTTCATGACTGCCCCTAAGGCAAAACATTGGATTGCAGCGAAGCGAGTGCTGAGATATGTGAAAGGGACATTTGACTTTAGTATTCTGTATAGCAGAAGCAAAGATCCGAGGCTGGTTGGTTTTACAGATTCAGATTGGGTAGGTTCACTTGATGATAGGAAGTCCACTTCTGGGTATGTTTTCAGTCTTGGTATGGGTGTAGTCACATGGACTAGTAAGAAGCAACAGGCAGTAGCTATTTTCTTGACAAAAGCAAAGTATCGGGGAACAGTTAAGGCAACATGTGAGGCAATATGGCTACGGAGGATGCTTTCTGACATGCAAATGTCTCAAGTAGGGCATTCGCCCTTGTTTTGTGAAACCAAGGGGTGCTAAAGCCTTTAAGAATCTAGTCTTCCACGAGCACACCAAACATGTTGAGCATCATTGTCACTTCATTCGATAGCTTGTTGAAGATGGATCAGTGATGTTGCAGTGTGTTCCAACTGAGGATTAGACTGTAGACATTCTCACCAAGTCCCTAAGTCCAGATAAATTTGTAAAATTTTGGGGTAAACTTGGTGTAGTTAGTAGAATGACCACTAAGGGAGGGTATAAAAGTAATATTGTAATATTTAATGGTCATCTTAGTTGTTAGTTAGTTGTTAGTTTACTTTCAGTTAACTTAGATTGCTTTCAGTTAGTTGTTAGTAACTTTCAGTTGTTTGCTTTAGTTCACGATTGTTTCTTTTAGAAATCATCGTCTTGTAATCTATTATATAAGTTATTAAGGAGTATTCCTCTCCTTTGTTAAATACGATATCAATTAACTACCATTTCACTTGTTTGTGAATATTTATAAATCTTTCTAGCTACACATTCATATTCTCACCATAACTCTGGAATCTCAAATTTGGAACTGTCCTTTGTGCAATCACATCCTGGCTGCATTCACACCAATTTCTTAACAGTCAAATGTCTTTCCTCTTTGACATTGCCTCCTCTATCTGCTTACTTCAAATGTAGACTATCTTCAATTTAGGGTTGCTTCAAGTATGCTTAATATGCTGTATGCAATATATGCTGCTGTTGGTATTTTCTGCACTTTTGGTGAACTGACAAATTTGTGTTTGGTGGTTATTCCTTCCACAATGACAACATGAGTTTCTACAATTGTATGCAAGTTTCTTTGTGCATCTTCTCAATGCCAGTTGATCAATCCCTCTTATGTTATGCTTAAAGCCTTAAACTTCATTCCCCGTTTATAGGACCTTTTTCCTTGCCATTCTCTTTGTAACAATTCAATCATGCAGTTTGCAACCTATTTTAAAGCATGTCGACCCCTCTGTGAGTGATTCAAAATGGATTATGTAAAAAGAAGAATAAAGGAAAGGGGTGAGAAAAGATAAACAAAGTTTCTTTTGGGGACAAAGGGAGTAGTTCAATACAAAGTCTATTTACTGTACGCTGACCCCAAGCTAGACATCATTATTTTCCCTTGTTCATCCTTGCATTGTCAAGGGGCAGTGCCCTGTGGGTGGTGGACAGGCAATGCCTGTTGTGCACCCACAATGATGAAGAAATGAGTTCCGATTTAGAATTTGAAAAAATGAAGTATGCTTTGATTTCAGATGTACATAACTAATGTAAATTTTAGTGAAAAACGGATCAAAGGTTCTGTCAATTGGTTTTGACAGGGTTAATGATTTCTTGATCCAAGAAAATTGAAGTAACTAAGACACCACTTGGGATCACCCATTAGCACCAAGTCAGCAGGAGAAATCAAAAGGATTTTGTACCCAAAGAAAAAACAGTACAAAATCATTTTCAAAGGTTTTCCGGAAAGGACTAGATCACAAATAATTTTTTCTGTAGCAGTGTAATTGTTCTGAGAATCCGAACTGAACAAATATCTCTGTAACTGTTAATTTTCAGATCATGGTAATGGAAAATTAAACCGTTAACATTAGGAAACTTAAACTTGATAATTCCTATGAACACTGCTGATTCCGAATACAGGAATCCACAAACACATTGCACTAAAATTATGAACATTGAATACACAGTATTGAACTCTCAAACAAGCAACTGTCTTCTCATTAAATTTGAAAAGAAACACTGCACTAGCTCAAAACTGGAAAATGTATTAAATCACTCGTACTGCTGCCTTCTTTTATAGATGAAGAAGGCTATATAAAAAGAAAAAGCGAAGTCTAAACTTAGACTTCTAAATCCGAAACAGCATGCATGCAGACTTAAGACTTCCAAATCTGAAACAGCGAGCATGCAAACATAGACTTTTAAATCTGGAACAGCAGTTCACTCACTGTTAAAATAGAACCTTCTCATGCAAGGCACCTAGTCTAAAAGCCTAAGTTACCGGTTTATTTTTGGGTTCGGGTATGGGTATGAGGGTTTGGTGCGTGGATTTGGTCAAATTTTTTTTGGGGTTGGGTACGTTAATACAAAAACATATGAAAATCGGAAATATATACATATTTGCAGCAGTTATTAAGTTCAGAATACACCACCATATTAATAGTCAAATAACATAGCAAAAATACACTACCACTTTCATATTCAAATATTAAAATATTAGTGATACTCGAATGCCATGATATAAAATTATAAATTAAAGTTCAAACATAAAAATGTCAAGTGTTTACAATCTGAATCAGCCATTATTGATCAATGATCAATCTGGATTATATGGGTCATCAAAAAAGCATCATTGGCATCATTAGATGCTACATTTTGCATAGAACCACAAATAGCGTCAGTGGCACTTGCACAAGCACTCCCACTAGCATTGACACTACCACTCTCATGCTCATTAGTTGCCTGAGCCTCAGGTTCATAGTTATACTCATCATCAATATCAAGTGCAGCTAAGTGACTTGTGGAAGCATCCAAGTCAAGACACTCTGGCTCAATATCCCACCTTCTTGAGTCTCCTCCTTTGTAGGAACTTTGTTTGTGTGTAAGTAGGCGCAAGTTTGAATGCACATACACCAAGTCCTCTGCCTTTTTTGAATGTATTGCGCTTTATTGAGTGGATGGAGTATGTGCTCCAATTCCTTTCAGAAGAAGATGAACTAGCAACCTATTAAGACTAAATTAAATAGTTAAGAGTTACAAAATTTAACTAAATAAAATATAAATTAAAATTAAAATTACAAAATATAAAACTTAAATTTAAAAGATAAAAGAGTTTGACTATAAAACTTACTTGGGATAAAATTTTTATTGCAAGAGGTTGGAGGTGCGTGTATTCTTGGCCATGGAAGTACCACCAACTATGAGCATCCACCCTGTACTTGTCTCGAAGAGCATCAAGACCGCAATCACTGGAGCATGCAAAAGCCATGAACTCAGCCCTCACTCTATCACGTTGGTCACAATCACTGAAGAGTCTACAAAGTGCTGCCTTGTACCCTTGAGCCACTTCAGCATCTCTATATGGAGCAACTCTTGATGAAGCAGAAAGTATCTCAGCACTATAATATTTGGGACTCAATGCAAAAGCGAGAAGATGCAATGGAGTGGTCATTTTGTTCCATCTATTAACAATGATTTCATGTAGCTCTTTGAAGAACTTTTCTTCAGGATCTTCCTCTTTTGCATTGATGATGGTTTTCATCTTCTCAATCATTGAGTCAATACCATCATATACTTCGCCCATACAAGGTCTATCCATGTCAGTGTAATGGATCATGTTCAATATGGGCTTAGTGAAATTGACGAGATACTCAACATGATCCCACCAACTATCATCTAGGATCCTTTGCTTGACCCTATTTGCCCTTTCAGTGCTAGATTGCCTCCATCTGGACTAATTAGGGCTGATGACCATATTACAGAGTGCCTCACGAACCTTCATAAGTCGTCTCAACACAATTGTGTTGGAGGCAAAACGGGTCTCAAAAACCTGTTTGAAAATCAAAATTAAAATTAAAATATAATTTAAATTTACAAAATCAAAATTTAAAATTAAAAGAAAATTAAAAATATTGAGAATTAACTTACCTTCAACAACTCAATCTTGAGTATTGTCTAAAGATGCCTTGTGTCATATGGTGGTTTGTGACAAACATTTGGATGTCTTCGACCCAACATATGCCTATTATTTGTCACCCTTGTTTCGATCCACAAATCCCTTATGGGCTTTAAAGTGTCTCTACATGTTTCACCTCTTTCTCAAATAAGGTGCAACACACCTTCTCAAAACCTGGGCCCTTATACCCCTTTGGAGCCTCATTAATAGATTTCACCATTTTTTGCCAATATGGTGAACGAACAATGTTGAATGCCAATCGATTGGCATAGACACATCTTGCTATGTCTTGATCAGCGACGAGCAATCTCTCTTGCCTCATTCTGAAATGAAGCTTCCAACAGTCCCTTAGATCTTTTATTTGAAAAGGGCATGGCTTGCTCTTGAGGGATGGACATAAATGGATGGCTATCTGTAAGTGGCATATAGGAAGGTGGTGTAGGGGGCTTCATCAATCAAGATCCTTTGTTCAAAGGATGACTTGTTTTAAGATTGCTTGATTTTTGTTTTGCTTTTTCTTGCTTAGCAATATATTTCAACACTAATTCATCTGGAAGGCCTTTGTTATCTGGTCTTGGACAAGCTTTGATGCCTAGTTCAGGGATCCTACACAAGTGCCCTTTCACTCGACTGTATGAGCTCGTATATCTAACTTTGCAATGACTACAAATCCAAACATATACAGCACCACTTGGAACTTGCTGAACCATTTCTACATATTTCCAAAGGGGAGAGGTTGGGTTTATTTTGAAACGAGATTGGCCTGAGGAGTTAGAAGCGGATGCCATTGTAATACCTAAGGCACAACAAATTGAAATAATTTTGGTATTGAAACTAAAAGACTTGATTAATTTCAAAAAACTGAAAAAATTGAACATGTGTTATAGACACTTAGAAGAATGAAAACAAAACAAAAACTTAAAAACAAAACAAAATAGCTCATTTGTTAAAAAAAAAATGTAAGAAAAAAATCAAAAAACTTCAAAGAAACCTACCTCTTTTGAACAAATCTTGCTCTATGATCTTCTTGGCAACGAACGGACACTTGCAAGTGCTTAGGAATAGCACAACAATCAACTTTGAACAACCAACGATCAGCCTTCAAGTCTATTCAAGCTTGTGCAAGCAAGAGAGAAAGTTCAGCAATGGAGGCAAAAAAACTTGTTTTTCATTCACAAATTGTTAAATGAGAGTGTTTTTACCTATTTGATGTGTTTGGAGGCAAAGATTAGGGTTGGAGTCAATATTTTATTATCTAGAAGTCAACTTTAAGTCAAAAAAATAATTAAAAAATGTCAAAAACGTGACTTTTTCCATGTCCTGAGTGTTTAAACAGTCGGGTTTGGTCTGGGTACGTACCAGGGACGAAATTTTCGTACCCACAGGGTGGGTTTCGTTTCCTATCCGTATCCATAGGCCGAAATTCGTTTCCTGGTCGAATTTGAATCGAACCTGTACCGTTTTTCATTTCCGAATCGTACCGTATCATACCTGAGGCCTTTTCTGGACGAATCAGTAACTTAGCTAAAAACAGAACAAAATCAGCAGCCTCTTAACTTGGAACAACACTTTGAAATAAGGATAGCACATGCCTGCTAATTGCTGCTACATCTTCACACACAGATCTCTTTGCTGCACAGAAACTGAGGTGAAATCTGCCATCACTGCTGCGGCTCTTGACTGTGCCTTCAACCCACCTGATCACAGACCAAGGCTGCTTCTGGTATGCTTCTCTACTGAAAGAACACCTTTAGAGCAACACTGTTAAAAACTAGTGTAACTTTGTCATAAAAATCCAGAAATAATACAAGCACCTGTAGAGTTTTCTAACCCAAGAAGGTTTTTTCACATTCAACATTTGTGTTTCCCACATGCTCGCCTGTTTTCTAATTTATGTGCAGTAATACTCTGGAATTGATTTCCTACATAAAAATTCAGAGAATTCTGGACTTTTAAATATTCTGTTGTTCTCCTACACAAAAAAATTAGAATTCCATAACCATTAAACTACTGTAGTTCTTATTTTGAACGATTTCTTTGGTGAATAGAGCTATTGATCATGAAGTCCTTTTCTGTTGTCCACGGCTTGGCTGCCTTTGTGTAACAAATTTTTGGTTGGTTAAAACTGTGGTTTCGTTGAGAGTTCCTTAATTTTTAATGATTTGTTTTTTGAGAGTTCCTTTTTTAGTTGATTCGTTTGCCTCATAAAATATTTTCATCCATGTATTAGCATAAATCCTTTTGCGTTTTTGTATTTTAGAGTGCTGCAAACATTTAGTTCTTGTGTTGTTTGTGTGTGGGAAGTTGGGAACTATGATTTCAACTGTCTTTCAATCTTTCAATCCAAGGTTACAGTGGCATGATAATACAATCTTTACCTGCCTGCTACCTTTGATCGTTCAAGTTTGAGTTCATATGGATTCCATATGTTCATTTTGTAGGGAGAAGATGAGATGAGATTCTTCTACCTTTTGTAAGATTTCCTAGTATTTTATTAGAGGCAGGAATGTTAAGAGACAATTTACATATTTCTTAGTATTCAATTATAAAATAATAGTGATGAACCTTATACAATATTAACAAAGTTAATAATAAAATTATAAATCAAGGTAATATTAATGAATATTAAATATTATTATATATTATTAATTTTAAAAATTATTATTATTTTTGTAACTTTATTCGGATATTCCTTTTGTGGGAAGCTCTTTGGCTTAGATACCATGAGTGAGGGTGTCTCTTCTGCCAAATTCACCCAGGACTTGTCCTGGCCTCAATCGTTGGGCTAAGCCACACTCAACGGTGAATTTGGTAATTAACCTGATTATATTCAATTTTATTAAACCTCATGTCACTTTGGGGACTTGAACACGGGCCTCCACAATTAAGTTTTAACCCAATGACTTACCACATGGGCTTGACTAATTTAAATAATTATTAACATTATGATTATGTATTAATCAATTTAAACCTAAAATTAGAGTTAAAAACATTCAAAAGGCACTTATCAGGTAATACTTGCTTAAATTGGATATGCAGCTGCGAGCCTCTGTGAAGGGTGGGCAAACAGTGAAGTTTTTCTAGGAATAGTTAATCCAAACTCTTCCACCACATCCACCTCACTCTCCACAGTCCAGTTAAAGCAATAAACCAGCTGATCAATTGCCAACTCAATATCTCCATGAATATCCTTGGGCATCCTCTTCTTGATCCGTAGGGTAGCAGATTGAAGTCCTGACCTCTCACATCTTTATTATTGCCTGTAAACCACTTGGGCTTAGAATGATGAACATCTTCCCAAATGTTTTCATCACTTCCCATTGCTCACACATTCACAAACAGTTGTGTCTTTGGTGGAACTAAATATCCTCCCATGCTGCAGCCTTCCATTGACTCGTGCAGAATGAGAAGTGGAGGATTTGCAAGGGATTCACCTGTGCAGGAAAAAAAAACATCCAAAAACCCACAGGTTCTATCTGGGTTCAGTTGGATCTGCTTAGGTTCATTTTGCGTTTGCTTGGGTTAATCCAGGATGAATCCACATACTTAATGCTGCCTTCTGTGCGATCCCAGATCACACCGAATGGGATCCTGGACAGGGTTCAACTTGGACCTGGTCTTGGGGCCTCTTCTGGATGAACTGGCAACATAGGTTTCATGTGTTCTCAATTTCTTTATTTGTGTTCGTCCAACATAGGTTTCATGTGTTCTCAATTTCTTTATTTGTATTTCTAAATCTTAGATATTAGTCGCCAAAATTTAGGCCAGTATTCTGAGCATTGAAATTATGGACAGTTTTAGGTGATTTTGTCCGTGGTTAATGACTTTTGACCAGTGCCTTTCCCCATTATACCTAAACATCATGTACATCTTTAAGGTTTTCTCATTTTGCCTTTAACCCTCTTCCCACAATGGTCTGACCTAACGTTACCTGCAGAATGTCTTTAGCAATCCAACCTTTTGGCATCCGTTTTTCAGTCGTCTAAACTGTCCAATCTTTATGCAATTATGTTTATTTAAAAAATATTTTTGAGGTGCTGCCTAAATTCTTGCAATTTTTGTATCGTCACTCATACTTGAATGTGGATCACTGCATTTGCTAAGGCTCAATCTCATCAAATCTACTGGTTTCTCCAGGGCACCCTTGTCATATCAGTCTACCCATCTGTAACAAGTTTTTAAGTCATCTTAGAGGGGCAACCTCTATGCGACAGAATTTTGGTCATTGAATTAATGTCTTTCTTATTGAATTTTTTAAGGGTCCCTTAATTTTTCGTATTCTTTTGATTCTCAATCAAATTTGAATGTATGTTTCTAAATAAGATCCGATCTCGTTAAAGCTACTGGATTCTCTTGGTTACCCTTGTCATATCAGCATATATAACAGTATCCAGACATGGACACTTAATATGCAAATCTGACACGTCAAAACATTTGTGTTATAACCTGACATGTCTCAGATATAGCAGTGCAATACCCACGTTATCTCTAGATAGGCAGTCATATATGGGCCATATCCAATCACGAGTCTATATTTTAAAGAAAAAATACCTATTATTTCATCATATACAGGTGCAAATCTAGCATGTCTGGTTACAGTGAGTGATAAACTGGCAAATTTTTGCTACTGCCCAAGAAATTACGATAGACTTGCAAGAATTTCTAATCTTTAATATGAACGAAGCTTGTTGTCCGGTAAAGACTAAAACAGAAGAAATGTTATTTTTCTAACATAAAAGAAACTCAATGCTAAGACGTGTTTGTGCAATTTTAGACTTTCCAGTGTTATTAATGAGACTAGAAAAATGACATGGAGGTTAAAGGATAGAACAATACTAATAGCGTATATAAGACGAAAACATAGAAGATAAAGAACATTAAAGTTACACAACAGCATCACTGTCAGGTAATATGTTTCTGTTATAGTATTATTGGTATTTCTGTTCTGATGTATAGGTTTTAAATGTTCTAGATATATCTGAAGTCGATAGTTTTGTTCGTTAGCTTAAATATAACAAAAATATCGAGGCAGATTTATTAAAAAACATCCAACAAAAATGTAGCCAGTGCCACCTTCATTCAATGAAAGACGAGGTTTAATCATTCTAATGCCTTCACCAAAAGTTCAAACGAACAATTACAAGACAATCAACCAGAATCATCTAAGAAGCATGAATATCTCTGGAAACCTTCAGATAATGTTTGTTACAGTCATATAGCACTCGGATAAATAATAAAATATATTTGAGTATAACATGAAGCAAATGAACAAAATGTTATTTTTTGTTTTATGATTCTTATTATTCATTCCTCACACATGCATAATCTTTTGTATAAACACATTCATTCTGAATTATATGCATAATCCTTTTTATGAAGAATTTGATTCTCTATTATATCCTAGAGTCCCCAAATACAATCTAACATTTTGCAAGGATTTCAGGGTATTCAATACCGAAACCCATGATGGGAATAAACTTAATAAAAAGATGGAACGATGACATGATAACTAGTCTGATCAAGATTGATGGAATAAATTAAAAACAAAGAATAGCTTACACATTAACAACAGATTTATCCTAGGAAAAGCCCTTTTGGTTGAAAAAAACTCAACCACAAAACAGCGCACTCAGTATATTAACTTCAAAGCATATTCATCAAACGTGTTTTATCACATTTGGGTTGATTGTTTAAGATATAGATATATTTGTTTAAATTGCAAACCATATTTTTCTCACATTTGGGTTAACTATTTTAAGTTGTAGAAACTTATTTAGTTTGTGAAGTAAAATTTTCTTGACTTCTTCCACATAGTGCTCAAGGTGACGTATATTTCTTCCTCTAAATCACCATGCAAAAATGTTGACTTAACATTCATTTACTCAAGCTCTAGGTTATACACAACAACAATAGATAACAAAGATCCAATAGATGTAAGATTTGCAACATGAGAGAAAATCTCAACAAAACCAATTCCTTTAACTTGAGAACATCCTTTGACACCAATAGGGTCTTATGGTTTTCAAATTTACCATCAAAACCAAACTTCTTGAAAACCTATTTATATGCTATAGGTTTTCTTTGTTCAAGCAAGAAAAAAACTCTTTGAGTCTTGTTTTTATCTAAGGTTGCCATTTCTTCATCCATGGTTTTCTTTTGAGATTTGTTCTCCTTTAACAAAAGTACCTTTATTAGAATTATAGGTTCAACATCAATAGCAAACAATGCAAAAGTTCAACTAAATTTTGGTGGGATATAGCTTTAAAGTTATTTTCTTTGATGAGTAGAGCTTCTCAAGAGCAAAGTGCAAGGTTCTTTCTCCTCAAAAACCTTTTCTTGATCACCTACCTATATATGTGCCTCATGAACTTTTGGTTCATCCTCAAGTAGAATTTCTTTAGTCATTTACATCAGTTGCACTGCCTTTTTCTTTCTCATCTCTTGGTTGCTTAATAAGAGAAGACTTGATCCCTTTGAAGATCACATTTTAATTGTATACCTTCTTCATTGTCTTAGGGTTCCAATACTTGTATCTTTTCACACAATCAACATAAATTTATAAAGATACATCTTTTAGCTTTAATGTCTAACTTAGACTTCTTCTTCTTTAGAATATGCATGTCTGAGATGGTAAAAAGAGGGCTTCTTGTTTGTCCAAACCTCCTCAAGGGTTTTATCAAGAAGAGGTAACATGCGATATTTTTTTATTAGATAAGCAATATTATTGCTTTTCCCCAAAATTTTTGCTCTAATTCAGCTCCACTAAACATATTTTTAGCTCTTTCCATCAATGCCTCGTTTTTTTTGGCACCTTCATTCTATTGAGGGGGAAATGAATTTATTTGTTTATTGTGGAGCTATTCCATTGCCCTTATAATACTTCTCAAACTCTACGGAATAAAATTCTCTAGCATTGCCCATTTTCAATAGCTTGATCTTCTCCATTTGGGTCTCAATACGAGCTTTTAACTTTGTGACCTTTTGAAGATCTTTGATTTTTGTTTGAGAAAAACAACAATGATTTTTTTGGAAAATTCCTTAATAAATGAAGCATAGAACCAAGATTTTCCTAATGAAAGAACAATAGGTAAGAAAAAAAATACTACAAACCAAATGCAAAATCCCATCATATCAAGCAAAGAATACAATTTAACATGGTTTAGTTTTCCATATATGTGATGTTCACATAAATCAACATCCAAAGAACAATCAACAAGCTTGTCCATTCCATTATATATCATGGTACACAAACCTTTCTCATTAAGCTGGCCCATTCTATTTTGTTGCAAAATTGAATGTGTCATTGCAACGACAACTTCAAAAGATGTAATTTCATGTTTTTAGGAATGTATCAACGTTGAGAGTAAAAGGTATTTTTCTAATTAATTAATTTGATCCTTTTTCACATTAGCATATTTAAGCTTACTTAGGTCATGCGTATTTTTTTCTTATCATAGGATTAGGACACATGTCTTGATCTAATTTAATCCTCACTTGGAGTTTTTATATCCTTTATCAAGGTTAATTCTATCATTCAAGGGTAATTCATCATTATTATATACTTCATTTATGTGTTTTAATATCAATAAAGTCAATGCTACTATATAAATTTCTTTATTTTTTCCCCTTTTTCTGTGATAGGTGTTTGATTGCATGTGTTCCTTTAGAGCTATAAGGTTGAAAAATGAACTCCAACATGGTATCAGTGTTCCAAATCTATACTTTCTTGCTCTTTTTTGAGAGATTTGACTAGGGACTTTTACAGAGTGTCTCTTGGAGTGAAGTGGACCTTAGGGTTGTGATAAAAAAACCCAAAAACCTTTATTTCATATACGACATGTTAGGGTTTGGTGACAAACTAATTTTGAGTTTGTTTTGGGGGGCGGTTGGACTGCCACTATATAATTTTTTTGTTGTAAAATCCAACCCTAGCTTGTAGTCAATTTTTTGGAGATCTTTTTAGTAGATGAATATTTTCTTTGGTTATAACTCCATTTTTAACAAACCTCTTTATTTGACGACAATTTGGCCAATTTTGATTGTGACATCAACAAGTTTTTTTGACCCCTTCATGGATGAAGTTTTTGTTTTAGTACTCAAACTTCAGAGACTTTTTTCTTGCTCATCCAAGCTCTTTTTTTAAATTTTTTTTAAAAATGAGATAGAATTTTGTGCTCTTCATGATGGTGCAAGTAATTTTCAGTTTGGGTTTCTATTATTTTTGTATTTCAATTTTCTCAATGATATAGATGTGTATTCATTTTGGATGCTTTGAAGGGCCATAAATTTGCACTCCTTTTTTGGTGCATTTTTTTAAATTGCATTATTTTTTCGCACTTTGTAGTGGAGCCTTCCCTTTCCTCTCATCTTCTATCAAAATTTTGTTTTCACCTTGCAGTCCTTTTTGGACATTGTAAGCATCTGTTGAATGCATTTTTTCATTTGTAAATGCACTGCAATAAAATACCACCATTGTACATGTATTATGAGGATTTTGCACATCATGTTGTGCCATTTTTTGTACTTGCACTACTTTATAAATTGTCATGGGGGGTTTGTTGTGTGCATTTTGTTATTTGAAATCACAACCTTGTCTACCTTTATGCATCTGTGTTTTGTTTTGCACAACCTTTTTTAGTTCTAGGTACTATCTTGTGCATGTTCTAATGATGTTTCTTTTCCTTCATACACTATATTGTGACAACACAATTTTAGTGGACTTATCATATCTCTCTCTTGTCAACATTATGGGCGTGGTATCATATTGTTGGTGTCTAACACTTGGTTTTTATTTGGAGCGAGTTATATATCCAATTTTTGTTGCTATGTACTAGGCAGATGTAACAATTGGTTACCCATGCATTTCAGTGAGATGCAACACATATCATATGGACACTCTTGCATTTCTAATTTTGGAGATAACTTTCCATCCTTAGTTGATCAATTTCTTCAGACTATTGACATATGTATTTTTTACTTGCAATATACTTTGCATTGGTTGAGTAATGTTGTTGGGGTCACTTTTGCAAATTGATGTTCCGTCCATATCTTCGACTATCAAATTGTTGTCTTGGTTTGACATCTAATCATTGTTCTAGTAGTATTATTGGGGTCACTCATGCATATTTTTATTTATTTTGTCTTGATTTCAAAGGAGATTCTTCAGTTTCAAAATTGGTAGTCATTTTTTTTATAGCTGTTTGCATCTTCTTTGTGTTCCAATGGTGTTTTTCATGTCTATCTTTATGTTCCTATTTTTTTGGAACATTGTTTTAGAGGCTTCTTAGTCTTTCACATGTCTTTCTCTCTTTTGGAGGAGTTTTTTCCATGAAGTTTTATTACTTTGTTTGGTTATGAGAGGTCTTTTTCATTTTTACATGGGTACTTCATTAGACAGTTGTTCGGACCTATTTTTATTTTTTATGCATTTGTTATTAGAGGTTTTAGCTTCTCCATGAATTGCACTTAAAAGGGTGTTAGAGTAAAATGTATTTTTCTATTTAATGAGTTAGGTCCTTTTTCACATTGATATACTTGTTTATATATATATATGTCTCAAATCATAGGATTATGATACACATCATGATTTAATTTAATCCTTACCTAGAGTTATTTATCCTTTATCAAGGGTAATTCATCATTATTATATAGTTCATTCATGCTTTTTTTTTGCATGAATAGAGCCTAGGTTATTATAACTATTATTTTTTTCTTTTCTCTTTTTGAGATATGTGTTTGATTGTAACTAATCTTTAGGAGTTATAAGGTTGAGGAATTAGTTTAAAAAATCACTACAACAATACTTCGATTTTTTCTTATCTTTTCTCATTTGGAGAAGGTATTATTTGGGCAAGACTTTGGGCTTGTCTTCCCTTGCCTTTTGATGAGGTATTTTTTAGGAGATAGCTTGTCCTCTCCTTGCTTGAGGTATTGTTTAGGTGACAATCTATTCTACACTTACCCTTTGACAAGGTATCTCTTAAGAGATAGCTTGCCATCTCCTTTCTAGCAACATGATGTATTGCTTGGGTAATACTTTCTCTACAAATTAGATCTTTTATATGTCTAGAATCTAGAACTCATATGAACTTGAAATGAGGTCCCATTTTTTTGAACTTGCATGATTTTTTAACACCAAGAATTACCTTTGGATGGTGCCTATATAATCTGGAAGTCTTAGGATCAAAGAGGTTAAGGCCCCCTAATACCTATCAACCATCATGACAACATTATTGGTGGTCAACCCTTGAAGTACTCTACTATTTTGCTAATTTTCACATTTATATATAGAAAATAACTTAACAAGTAGTATCAAATCCATGATTTGGGTCAAGATATTTGTTTCCACCATAACTTACAAACCATTGTGAATTTGGACTTAATTTTTTTGGGTTTTGAGGTATATAACAAATAATTGCTCAAGTAAAAAATATTTTTCTATGGTAATTTTTGTGCAAGTTATTTTTAAATTTATTTTTTCATTAATTGGCTCTACAAGACACAAATTTTAGATTTTTTAAAAATATTTTTACATTTTTGGAAAGATAATGAAAAAATAGGTTGGGTAAAATATTTGTAATTTATTGTTAGAGACAAAATACATTCCACAATTTAGTAGTCAAAGTTAGGTCAAAGTATTTTATTATTTTATACCATAGGCCACAATTTTTAGATTTTTAATTTTTTGGAAATATATTTTAAAAATTAGGTAAGGTTACTTCTTTATAAATGTTGATTTTTTTTTTTCATAATTTAGTGGTCAAAGTTTGTCAAGAGATGACCATAAAATTGAGTAATATCCCATGTTCTAAATTTTATTGTTATAACTCACAGTTGATACTGGCCTCCCTAGTGATAAAAAAATATGAGTTAAAATTACACACATTGAAATTCATGCTATTTTTAGGATTAAAGGATTTTTTTGAAAATATTGAATCCAATGACTCTTTATTGTCCACCACCTAAATCGAGGGGAAAATTCCATTACGATGTTAAATGGTGGTATATTTTATTAATGATAATTAATTTGACCCATTTTTAGCATGTTTAAATGAGATTTTAAATAGGTTTAAACATGAAATACTATTAGAATCAAGGCACCAACAAAACTACCAAGGTGGGTACAATCCTAATAGATAAAACCAAGGTGTAGGGCAACCTTTCCAATGTCCAGAATTAAACCTACCCAAGATTGACATCTATAAGTTTGATGGTACATATGTAATTGCATAGATAGGTCTTATGGAACAATATTTTTAACTTTATAATATATTAGACAATGCAATGATTAACAGTCTCACTACATTTAAAATATGAACCTTATCAATGGTATGAATGGATGATGAGCGAAGAAAAAGGAAAATTCTTAGATGAAAATAATTTCCTAATGAATTAGTAGGCCACTATGAAAAACCATGGAAGATAAGCTATTTTATGCAATCGATAAATTTAAAACAAATAGGGTTCGTATCTAAACATAATTTTGAGCATATGAGATTGATGCTTTTGACTCAACATGTGACACCTTATTAGAGGCTACAACTCTAAATCAATGGAATTAATGATCACATTAAACATCTTCAATTTTTAGAACCTTATATAGTTAGAAAATGTATGCAACAAACATTACATATTGAGAAATGAAGCTTCATCACCAAAAGGTCCACACGAGGTCAAACTATAGCTATAGACAAATCAAATATGGAACTAGAGCATGCAAATTTATAGGAGGAAGAAAAAGCCACTATCTCTCTACATGCATTGATTGACAAAAGCACACCACAAACACTCAAATTATTTTTTAATATAAAAAGAGAAAGGTGATGGTGATGGTTGATACACGTATTACACATAACATCATTAATAGAAGATTGGCTAACGAGCTCAATTTTGTGTGTATCCAATCTCTAATTTCTAGGTCATGATAGATGATAAGAAATAACTCTCTTGTGATAAATTCCATCATATACAACTCTCAATAGGAGATTATCACCTAGATTCAAAAATATTTGTCTTAATTGGAGGAGTAGAAGCAGTTTTAGGAGTGCAATGTTTTAAAATAGTTGGGAACAATTTCCTCTAGTTTTATAAATTATTCATGAATTTTAATACAGATGAAATAAAAATAAAAATTATAGAAGTAAAACCACCACCAATCAAATTATTAGCTCTCATAGGATGGAAAAATGATTAAGAAAGATTCTTCTTGTATAATGACACTACATTTTGTAGAAGCATAATATGTGAAAACTCAACATCGTCCACCTTGTCTATTTATCGTCGGTGGTTATGGTTAAAAAGATGGATGAGTCATGGAGAATGTAAATTAGAAGGAGCTCAACAAGTTCACTCTAAAAGATAAGTTTCTTATTCCTATTATTGATGAATTATTAGATGAATTGAATGGTGCAATTTTCTTCACTAAGTTATATTTACATTCAAGTTATTATCAAATTCAAATAAAGGAAGAAGATATACATAAAATTTCCTTAGAACATATTAGGTTCATTATGAATTCCTACTAATGTCATTTAGTCTTACTAATTCCCCATCATCTTCTCAAAGCCTTGTGAATTCAATATTTCTCCTATTTCTTCAAAAAAGTATGTTGGTGTTCATTGATGACATCTTCACCCATAGTAAAAAATGGGAAGAAAATTTGGAACATTTAGAGAAGATATTATAAGTATTGGAAGATAATCAACTTTATGCAAAATAATCCAATGCATTTTTGGGGTAAAAGAAGTTGAATACTAAGAACGTGGTGTCATTTGAAGGTGCTAAGGTGGACCCTAAGAAGATTGCAACAATAAAAGAGAGTTTGAAACCTAAAAATATCAAAGTATTTTGGGTCTAACAAAATATTATAAAATATTTATTTGTAACTATGCTAATATAGTAGCACCCTTAACAACACTATTGAAGAGGGATTGTTTTTCATGGTCAAATCTAGCCACCAAAGCACTTCAACAACTAAAAATGATCTCAATTCCACATGTGCTAGATACCCTAGACTTTTCTAAGGCGTTTGTGATAAAATGTGATGCTTCTTGATATGGTATTGACACAATATTGATGCAAAAAGACATTCCTTATCATTTGAGAGTCAACAATTCAAAGGAAAGAACTTGGTAAGACCCACATATGAGAAAGAAATATAAATGTTATTCATGTAGTTAAATAAGGATGTTAATGAATAATGGAAAGGCATTTCAAAGTCTAGACAAATCATGAGAGCCTTTTTTTTGGAGCAATGATTGTCTTTAGAAGAGTGGCAAAAATGGGTTAGCAAGATGCTAAGGTAGGTACGACTTTAGAGTTATTTATAAAAAGGTAGAGTATATTTTAGTTAGTTCCCTTGCCAAACAAGAAGTAGATGAAGCAAATATTTATACCATTTCTTTATTATAACTTGAATGATTAGAAGTTGCATGAGAAGAGTGGAAGCATGATCCTCTATAAATGAAGGTCATTAAAAAACTTCAACATGACCCATATTATTTAGATAAGTATGTTTGTAAAGGAAATTCCTTATGGTACAAAGATCAATTCTTTTGTGCAAAAAATCTCAATTGAAAGCTAGCATATAATCTCAAATGCGTGACTCATGAATAAAAGGATATTCAATATTTTTAGAGACTTGTCATCATGTAAAGAAAAATTTCATCTCGAAAGGTTTTAAGGGAGATGTAAATAGATTTGTGACAAAATTTTTAATATGCCAATAAAATAAAGGTGAAATAATAAAGACTTCAAGCTTCTTACAACCATTAGACATTCAAACATAACATTGGTCCGAACAAATATCAATGGACTTCATCATAGGGTTGCCAAAGTCAAATAATATTTGATGCAATTTTAGTTGTTGTGGATGGACCTCTAAGTATGCATATTTTTGTGAACTCTTTCATCCATTTCATGCTAGTATTGTGGAAAAATTATTCATGAAAAATATACAAAAACTTCATGGTCTTCACAAAATCATCATGAGTGATCATGACCTTATCTTCACTTGTATATTTTGGACAAATATATTTATAGCACGAGGTATAAAACTAGCACATAGTTCATCTTATCAGTTACAATCAAATGTCCAAATAAAAATTATGAATAAATGTTTGGAAGGATATTTACATTATTTTTCTTATAAAAAATAGAGAAGGTGGTCCAAATGACTATCGCTAGTAGAGTGGCGGCATAACAAATCATTTCATACATCAACAAAGATGACTCCATTTGAGGCTCTTTATGGATACCCTCCACCATCTACTAATTATTTGCAAACTCGTTCCAAAAATCATACAATACAAGATCATATTCAACACCAACAAGAAATTTTGTAAATCCTTAAGGATAATTTAATGGCTCAAAATAGGAATGAAATAACAAGTAGATCAATATCATAGTGAGAGTCATTTTGAGGAGGGAAATTGGTTATTTATTTGGTTGCAACTTTATAAAAAATGACACTTAAGCAACATAAGAACATAAAGATTGCACCCAAATTTATGGTCCCTATAAGATTCACCATCAAATAGGAATTGTAGCTTATAAGTTAAGAATATATTTCATGTCTCTTGTTTGAAAAAAGTAATAGGTATGAATAGTCCAATACAATTAGAACTGCTTGAGTTAGATGACTAAGGGAAGTTTATTTTGGAATCTGAGGCAATCATTGAGAAACAAGTGAAATAATTACAAAATAAAGCCATCTTAGAATTCCTAATCAAGTGGAAGAATCCACCAACTAAAGATGTAACATTGGAAGATAAACAATTCATACAAAAGCATCTAGAGTTGCTAAGCATCGAGGAAAATGGTTAAATTTCAAAGGGGATGGACATGGTATGTTCCTAATATTTTATCTTTATAAATATAGTAAGGTGAATCACTTGTGGCATGCTTAAACTGAACATTATGTTTATTTAATATATTAATATCTTAATTAGGACCAAAGGGTGTATCACTACATAGTTATGCCTAAAAATTGGGATGAACTCTCCTAAATTATCACAACTTCTAATAATAAATTTGTATATATGTTTTTTATTAATGGATATCACCCCCTAGAAGTGGTCTACTATTTTTTATTTATTTCTTGGAAATTTCATAACATAATTTAAAACAACAAGACTAAAGAGCTATACAAATAAAAAATTAGCCATGAACAAATGAAAAAAATAAAGTAAAAGCTAAAGAGATTCAAAAGATAAATTTTCATGCCTAGAAGACTATTTGGATACCAAAACAAGAGGTTTTATTATATCAAATTCTAAACATGCCTCCATAACCACAACCAAATAAAAAATAAATTTAGGTAAAAAAGGAAGCCTAATGTGACACCAGTTGACCATGTGTTTTGTCAAGTATAAAGGAATACCAACAATAAACAAATGTACAATTGAAAAGGCAAGTCAAGAAGAATACAATGAAAGATTAAATGAAGAGAAATATGATGGTAATGTGATGTGAAGATGTCAATATTTTGGAGGATGATGAGATACTCCAAAGTTTTTCCAATGTTTCATGAGCATTCATAACTTATATAGCCTATATACATATACAATTATATTTATTGTTTGTTCTTTTATTTTTTTCTTATTGATTTGCACCTTTTCTCCTTTTTATTGTGTGTTGCATGCTCATCTCACCTTATATATTCATGTTTTTCCTTCCCAAGCTTGTAGGGAATTTATCTTTCCCTTGATTTTACTTGTGTTACTAATTTTAATATTATTTAGGGTCATTTCCCACCTTATCCTTATGGTTCTTCTATTTACCACATTGGTCTCTTTATCTCTCCTTTTTTCCTAATCTTATGTAGCTTGTTATGCCACATTTAAGCCTCTTTCATTGGGATAGTTTGCTTATGATTTTTTGTGCTTATGTATTCATGGTCTCATCCTTTATGATGATTATATCTTCAATTATTGATGCTTATAAATATTTCATTTTACCACACAAATTAGACACTTGTGATTTATTTCTATTTATGAGACTTATCATTACCTTATTCTTAGATAACTTCTACGTGCCTATGTTTATTTCTTACATCTTATGTGGCTATTTTGTGCTTTCATATCCATATCATCCTATTACATTGATGAGAATCATGCTTTCGACATGTGTACCCAAATTGTCTTATCATGCTTCTAAAGCCATCCTTTTAAATTGGGGGAATTATGTCCTTAGGCCCCTTTCATTTTATGTGTGCATACTTGATTATGCACCTAGGCATATGTTACCACTAAGGATCTATTATCTTAACTTGACCATTGTGTGTGAATTCTCTTGGATGCCACATTGGGGGCATATGCCTACCCTAGTGTCCTACGTACTTACATGCGTTTCTAGCCTTTAAGGGTTGCATCACCATTTTTATTTTCTTATAGTGGGGGCATCCTCATAACTTCATCTTTCTCTCCAACCTATGTGCTTACCATGCCTATTACTTGACATGTTTAATCTAATTGTTATATTGTGCATTTTTGACATTGATGTACATTACATGAACTATGTGTTTACACACATTCTTAGCTTACCATTTATATTTCATATACTATTTTTCAATCTCTTATTCTTTGTATTTTATGGATACAACCAATCGAAAGGGCATATAATTTCATCAACATTCCTTTTTGAGTTTGTAGATAGTCATAGGTACCAATATTGGAACTTGTCACCATGTCTAGATAGATCACTATAACATGACAATGATAGTGACTAATATGCTATTATCACTTTCTATACAAGAAACAAATTTCTAATCCTACTCTCTTCTCTCTTTCATTACTGTTTACAATAAACTCAACTTCATTTATCTATTTTGTGATAGAAGCTACTCATTGCACTTCTTTTCTTTATTTTGAAGGTTTCAATGCAATACACATTCCAAAGGATGAACATATTGATGAGATTTTGTGCACTCTATTACTTTACATGGACCCCAATATCCTTTTTATGTCTAAGTTATCATTAAATTCAAAATGCATGTTCATGTGAGGATTCACATGCACCTTAGAGTGGGGGAAAAATGTAAATGTGAATGCGCATGCCCATGCTAATTTATATTTAGTTCTATGCCTATTTGATGGAATATTTTAATAAACATACATAGTGACATGTGACACTCTTATGTTAAGTATCATTCCTTAATCAATCCTTGTCCACTGCCATTTACTCCTCACTCACATTCCTATACACCCATCCTTATCTATGTTCTATATAGATTCATTCTCACACATTCTTGTCATTCATTAGACCAAATTTATATACATTCATCCCACCTCCCTGCTCTCTAGCACAAAAAAGATAATTTTTTCCCTTCGAAGCTTGGCTTGAGGATGAAAATGGAGGATACTTCATGAACCCAATTGGAATCAGGTAGTCCTCACAATGAGCTATCCAACAAATATAATTTTAATATGTTTTGGTTTTATTATGTATTTATTTTTTTAGTTTTATTAAACATAGGTTTTTCATTGAAAATGAAGGTCTTTGTTCTACACGTGGAAAAATAGCAGATTATCAATTTTTTTTTTGAAAAATATGAGTGCGCCAGATATTGAAGTTCTTGATCCAACAAAAAAATAATAATTGAATGCCAATATATACAAAAAAAGTTACATGTTATATGGTAGCACTATGTCTGAATTGTAATTGGTTTGACTTTGGAACTTGATTAAAGAAAAAATATTTAATAACAAACTATCTAACCAAGTGGAAGCACTAGATATTGGAGTTACAAATCTAAATTCGTAAGAATTAGAATTTTATCCTTCATGGAAAAAAGTTGTGTTATACGGTGGGCACCACTTTTTAAAAATGATGTTTTATGAAAAAACCAGTTTTTGTGGGAGATGGAAAATAAGTGCAATTTGATTCCAAAAATTTTGAAAAAAATATTTTTAGAATCTACAGAAAAAATGTGATGAGACTCTAGCTTGCATCATCTTCAAATTCCTCACGGTTTAGCTGCTATAGGTGTCCGAATGTGAAGATTTAGTTAAAAAAATTATTTCAGTGTCTAGTTTGGCCAAAAATTGTAAACCACTATTGCGGGATCACCCTGCTGTCTAGGAGAAATTGTTTTGCTCCATGTTTCTCTATGTTGTGGTTTCTATTCTTGCAGATCTGGAGGTGTGCTTATAGTGTTCATATCTATCTTTAGTTTGAGTTGTTTGAGTTTTGGTACTCTGCAAGGTTGGATTCATGAGTTACAATGTGTGGAAGGTTAAATGGGTATACAAAATGATTATACTCTTCAAGTGTATGTTGTTGCAAATGATTTGTTGGATTTTAGGGTGTTGATGGAATACTCTAGATTGTGTTTAAGTGTTGTGTTTGGTTTGTGATCTTTGGAGTTGAGGAAGTGTGTACTTAAATGTTTAATGGTGTTAACATAGGTTCAACTGACTTTGGGTGTTTACACTAATTGCGGATATGCTTCGGTGTTTGTGGAAGCGTGACGTGGCGTGTATATGCATATGTAGGTCCGAGTTAAGGTGTGATGTGGTGTGCCTTCATTCCTATCCACCGTGGGAATGTTTTGGTTCCCACCTAATTTGAATTTGCATGATTGAGGTGCATAGCCGAACTTGAACAATGTTTTTAAGGTTGCAAATGGTATAAAGGTAAGGTGAATTGTTGGAGAAGAGTGTGTAGATGAGAGGATGTGTTGAGATGCAAATTTAATCAAATGCATAGATTTGAAGTGTGAGCTTAATGCCTATGACTCCAATGCAGTGAGTAGAAGGGTGTACATTTGTAGAGTGCTGTAGTTTCTGATAGCAATGAGCTAGAGGTTATTGATGGTGCAGAGTTGTAGTGGTGGATATTTTTTGTTGTTCTGAGATGGATTTTTCATTGTGAAAATCTTCTTTCTTCTTCTTTCTAATCTGGAAGTGATCCATTGGTAGTGATCCCTTTTTTCTTTCGGGCAGTGAGCCCTACGATAGGGAGCTTATTGTATTTGGTGTTGCAATTACTTTATATTGTAGCAAAGGATATAATCTTGTATTTGAGGATGGTGGTTGTGAGATCAGGAAAGACTCTAGAACTATGGTTGCTGCAAGAAGAAGGATAGATGGAAATGTTTATCAACTTAAGGTTGCTAATGGTATGTGATTTATGGCTCAAATCAATCAAAGTTGGCTATGACATAGAAGACTGTGCCACATCAATTTTGATAGCCTAGTGAGGATTAACTCTGCTCAAGCTGTGAGATATCTTCCAAAGATTACAAAGCCTATAAATGCAATTTTCAAGGAATGTTAGGTTGGGAAGAAAATGAGAAAAAAGGTTCAATTTCAAAGAATATTCTATCACAAGAGCTTTGGAGTTGGTGCATACAGACCTTTGTGGACCTACAAGAACAAGAAGTTTTCAAGGTGACAGGGATTTCATGTTATTGATTGATGATTACTCTATAGAAGGACTTGGGTAACTTTTCTCAGAGAAAAAATAGAAGCTCTAGATAAGTTTAAGGCATTTAAAGCTATGGTTGAGAATGAAATGGATATGAAAATCAAATGTTTAAGATCTGAAAGAGGTGGAGAGTTCACCTCCAATGAGCTTAACAATTTTTGTGAAGATCATGGAATAAAGAGACATTTGTCAGCCCCTAGGACTCCTCAACAAAATGGAGTTGTGGAAAGGATGAATAGGATAGTTCAAGAAGCAACAAGGACAATGATGAAGGAAACAAATTTATGTCTATTGGAGAGAAGCAATTCATACCTTAGTCTACATACTTAATAGAGCATAAGCAAGGACAAACAATTCAAAGAATCCTTATGAGTTATGGTATGGAAGAACTCCTATTGTCAAATATTTCAGTGTTTGGAAGCAAGTTCTATATCAAAAGAGATGAAGAAAACTTAGGAAAGTTTGATGCAAGATTCGATGAAGGAATCTTCCTTGGATACTCTATAAAGAGCAAGGCTTACTGGTGCTGCAACAAGAGACTAAAAAGGATTGTTGAGAGTGCAAGTGTCAAAGTGGATGAAGACTTACATAAAAGTTCAATACTGATAGAAGGGTATGAATCAGATGAGTCCTCTTGTAGAGAAGAAGAGAAAGATGAAGGTAAGGAAAAAGAAGTGTAGGTTGAAGAGGAAGAAACTTCAGAAAGGATCCCTAAGACCCCTAATTATGTGCATAAGAATCATTCTGAAGATCATATCATTGGTGACAAAAGTAGAGGTGTATTGACAAGAGGAAAGACTACTATGACAAAAGAACAATAAAATCTATGTTTCCTTTCCAAGGTTGAACCTAAAACAGTGATTGAGGCATGCAAAGATGAATTTTGGATCAAGGCTATGGAAGAAGAACTAATGTAGATTGAGAAGAATCAGACTTGGAAACTCATCCTAAGACCAGTGAACAAGAATGTGATTAGAACTAAATGGGTGTTTTGGAACAAGCTAAATGAAAATGGAGAAGTTGTTAGGAACAAGGCAAGGCTTGTGTGTAAAAGCTACTTACAAGTAGAAGAAATAGAATTTGAGGAGACATTTTCTCCAGTGGCAAGGATGGAGGCTATTAGGATGTTTTTGGCTTTTGCAACACATAAGCATTTCAAAGTTTATTAGATGGATGTGAAGTTTTCATTCTTGAATGGTGAGTTGGAAGAAGAGGTATATATTGAACACTCATAAAGCTTTCAATTATCAGATAATCCTAGTATGGTCTATAGATTGGAGAAATAATTACATGGGTTCAAGCAAGTTTTAGAGCTTGGTATGCAAGATTGGATAGGTACTTGGTGCAATAGGGATTCAATAAAGGTACCACATATAGCAATCTTTATTTTAAAGTTGAGAAATATCAAATCTTGATTGTGGTTGTGTATGTTGATAATATAATCTTTGGAGGAAATGAAAGTATGTGTAAGAGATTTGCAGAAGAGATGCAAAAAGAGTTTGAGATGTCTATGTTTGGGGAGATGAATTTCTTCCTTGGGCTAAAAATCAATCAGACAGAGGAGGGAATATTCATATCACAATCAAAATATATTAAAGAAATGTTGAAGAAGTTTGGAATGGAATACTCTAAACTTCTATGTACTCCCATGGTTATCGGTTGCAAACTGAGTAAGAATGAAGAATCACCTAAGACTGATTAGAGCAAGTATATAACAATGATTGGTGGTTGTTGGTTGATGCAATATATTGTGTATTCCTAAGGGGGAGTGTGCAGAGAAGTGAATTGAAAAGAAAGTTGTAGAGTAGGTGTATGTGCGATTGATGTCAAAGGGGAAGAAAATAAAGGAAATATGTGTTACCCTTTGTCATTGATGTCAAAGGGGGAGAGAAAGTTGAAAAACCATATGAAAAAGGGGGAGTTCTCTTGTAAAGAGAAAGTGTTGGAAAGAGTAGATGCTTGTGTAAGAGGGAGTAGTGTGCGTGCTAATGTTTAGTATATGTGTTGGTGATTGGAGTTGTTATTGATGGTTTTTCATATCATGTGTTGCGATCAATGACAAAGGGGGAGATTGTTGGGAGTTTTTGTTGTCATTGATGTCAATAGATCTTTGTTGTTGCATTGATGTCAACCTATGAAGATGTTTTGATTGGTTGCATTATGTTGTCATTAGTAGTTTCACTAATTCAACCTCTAGTGTTTCTTTGATGAGCATATGTTTGTGGATGTTCTCTTGTGTGGTTGAGATGTTGAGATGGTGTGTGTGGTCTTGGTTTCCAAGTGGGTTTGAGAAAAAAATGATTAAAAGAGAGTTCAATGTGGCAGAGTGGTGTTAATTATTTTGCCCCACAGTTTTTCATGGTTGAAGATCTACTTATACAATTTAGATTTGTTGATCAAAGGTGTTCAGAGGTGTTATATCCAGAGTTTCATGTTCTAGATCATTCAACAGAGGTTTTGTTCACCAGTATGTGAATTGTGATGTAGTGCTGTCTGGGAGAAATGGTTTTGCTCCATGTTTCTCCACATTGTGGTTTTTGGTCTTGCAGATCTAGAGGTGTGCTTATAGTGTTCATATCTATCTTCAGTCTAAGTTGTTTGAGTTTTGGTACTCCACAAGGTTGGATTCATGAGTTACAATGTGTGGAAGGTTAACTGGGTGTACACAATGATTATGTTCTTCAAGTGTATGTTGTTGCGAAGGATTTCTTGGATTTTAGAGTGTTGATGGAATATTTTAGATTGTGTTTAAGTGTTTTATGTGGTTCTTGAGTCTTCTTTGGAGTTGAGGAAGCACATACTTAAATGTTTAATAGTGTTAACACAGGTTTGATCGACCTTGAGTGTTTACACTAATTGCAGATATGCTTCAGTGTTTGTGGAAGTGTGGCATGGAATGTAAATGAGAATTTAGGTCTAAGTTAAGGTGTAATGTGGTCTACCTTCATTCCTCTCCACTGTGGGAATGTTTTGGTCTCGACCTAATTTGAATTTGCATGATTGAGGTGCATAGCTAATGTAGAGAAAACAACATAAATAATTTGTGGACAAGCAAGAAAAAGGAAAAAATGCAAGGCTTCAACTATTCTCCAAGATTTCAATTTGGCCTTTCAATAGAAGAATTAGATTATGCTTTGAAGACTATTCTACAAGCCTAATTCCTAGGCTCAAACCCTCAAACTGACCTATTGCTATTTGGAATGATGTAACTCCTCCTTTACACATTCTTAGGTTTCACCAACATCCAACCATCTCTAAAGGTTCTTACCAAACCCTAGCTCTCTTTTGGCAAACTCAAAAGGGAAAAATTCACTAAACCCTTAAGGATTCATAGGGTTTAATAGTTCTTTTTGCACTCAAACCTATAGAACTTTCACTTGCAACACATTCAAGATCTCTACTTTTGTAGACCCTTGTGCAGCAATTAATCGAAGGTTTCTACCAAGTTTCATAATTTTCCCATGGTCAAAACAAAAGATATGCACAAATCTTACCTACTGGAAACCCTACTTCCAGAACAGGGCAGCGTACACAATTTTAGCCATAACTTTAACAAAACTCAATAAAATAAATTTAAATCACTTGTATTTGAACCTTAAAACAAAGCATTAGTAGACCATAATTTCTTAGACCTTCCTTAGTGTCGTACAAACTTGATTTCAGACCATATTTGCATAGAAACTATCAAAACTCACGAAAGAACATGTTATTTCTTGAAATCTTGCTTCCAATTCTTGGAGCATGTATCTTCATTGAATTTAACATGAAAGAACTACAAAAAAACTTACCCATCGAGGATATGTCCTTTTTTCTCAATAACCCTAATATCCATGTCATCAAACTTGACAATTATGCCTTTTTTGCAACTTTCAAACTTTAACTAAGGAAAAAAACAAGACAAAAATACCTTACATGATTTCGATGGTCCACTAAGACCTTATTATGCTTATAAAACCAAAAAAAATAGTTGAGGAACAAATCTCAACCTTGCAACAAGCAAAAACTCCCTAGGAATTCAATTGTGCATTTTGGCGAGAAACCAAAAATTTGAATTTCTAGCCTATTCAAACTATCTAAACCATTGGATTATGATTCCAATGGCCCTCCTAAGACCTGGACCCACTCAACTAAGACTCCTATCAATAGAATAAAGCATAAAAATACACTGAGAGTGATGCTCTTGCATTATACTTGCAAGGAAAATAAAAGTGATGTTCCTACACTATCTTGGACCACTACAACTTGCTAATCTGATAGGTGGAGTCCTGATTCAAATCCTCTAAGCTGCCCTATATTTCTTTCAAATAGTCTAATGGCAGTCTCATTTTTACCTTAGGTCTCCCTAATTCCTTACAAAGATCCTCAACCTCAGTCGGCCCATCAAAAGAAGCCTTTCCCTCATTATTCAACTGAAATTTAACCTGTTCAACTCGCTTCTCTTCACTTTTCTTTCACATGCCATGCAACTTAGAATTCATTTCCAAAAGTTGATCCTCCTTTGACCTTGCTACATCATTTGCATCTCTGACTTCCTCTCGCAAAATTGTTTTAACAACTAAGACTTTATTAGTAAATTTTGCAACTAAAATCTCAAACTAAAATTTCTTGTTTTCCTTATCTTGAAGACATGACTTAGATTCCTCAAAAAAACCCTCTAGATATTGGATTTTTTTGTTAACTTTTGATAATTCTTGGCAAAGCACATCACAATGGTGTAACCTACATGGAAATTCATCTATATTACTACCTCGGTCAATGAATTCTGAATATGTAGCTTCCAATGTAATGAAGTCCTCTTGCAATGACAATTGAATTTGCTTATTCTCCTCTACATTTACTTCTTTGTGTTCTTTCCTACACTACACCTAGTGATCTTTTCAACATTTCAACGTCTGATATAAGGGTCTTGTTTTGAAAATCAACAATGTGAACTTTTCTTTTACAATTTTCTCAGTCTATTTCTGCCTTCTCCATTGACTTTGTACAATGATTGGCCTTCTCACCTTCTGTATTAATATTAGATTGAGAAATTGATGACTAACCTTCCTTGTATTGAAGCAAGAGATAGTGACTTTGCATACACTTGTCTCTATTTTCATGGACCTCTATGTTGGGACCTAGCTCCCTAATTCCATCTTGTATTGTCTTACATTCACCAAGAAACCTTTGCACATGAGAGATAACTTGGTTTACATTCTCAAGTTCCAATTGCATATGCTCAACATCTTCAGCCAAATTAAAAGCTTTGTCTTTCCATCCTACCAATTGAGAGACTGAATCCTTCACAGTGTTGGCAAGCAAGTCAATCTATTTAGCTAGCATAGTGGACTCAGATTTACTATCTTCTAGCAACTCTATATGATGATTGATTTCTCTCATTGGAGGCAAGGAATTTGGAAGTTCATCAACAACTATATCTGCGTAACCCTTTAACATGCCTTGTATCTCCCATGGAAACTCATAAATTCTTGCTACTGTTATGAAAATCTTAGGCTTGATCATCACTACAAAACCTATCTCTTCCTCTTCCATTATCTTCAAAAACTCCTTTTCACCCATTAACATCACACTTGATCCTACCTTTTGGTCTTTATCTTCCTCCTTCAAAGGTGCTAAGGTGTCGGTAACTCCATCCTTTTCCAAAACATAGACATTCTTCTTACCATCATGCATTGTTTTCCTATCATATTGCCAAGGCCTACCAAACAACACATGACATACATCCATAGGGATGATATCATAACACCTTGTCTATATACCTTCCTATTTGAAACTCTACTCAACATTGTTCACTAACTAGTACTTGCCACCCCTTATTCAACCATGAGACTTTATAAGGTGTAGGATGAGGTAATCTTTTCAAATTCAATTTCTTTACCATCTCAACAACAATTAGATTATCAATACTGCTTGAATCTATAACAACTTGACAACACTTACATTGGCATTTGCAAACAGTCCTGAATAGTGAATTTCTTTGAGGTGGCTCATTCTCCATTGAAAGCTTGATCAATGTCCTTCTCATCAACAATGATTCTCCTATCTCTAGTTCTCTTTGTGATGGTGAGGAATTAACACTTTCTTCATCTCCTCCTTGAGCAACTTGATTCCTCCTTTCATTCCTAAATGTGGTAGTTTCTTGCTCTTCTGGACACTCCCAAGCTTCATAACCTACAAACTTGTTGCACTTGTAACATTCCCCTATGAAGCCATTGAATCCTCGTCTTTGTCCAAATCTGTCCCTAAAATTAGGCCTTCTTCCTCTCAAATCCCCTCTTGAACTTGGTGCTTGTTCTTGTGAGATGCTTGACTTTCCTTGATCTCTTTGTGACCATCCTCTATCAACATATGGACCTCTACCTTTGTAAGTCCTTCCTCTACCTCTATTCTACTTTTCTTGCTTCCTATTCAGCTTCTCCTCAACCTTTAAGGTTAGTTGATAACACTCTTCAAGTGTCTTGGGGCTTGTGAGGCTCAACTCATCTTGTAAGCTATACTTCAACTCATTAAGATATCTTGCAACCTTATCAATATCATCCTCCATATGTCCTAATCTAATACTCAACTTATAAAACTCTTCAGTGTACTCTTTCACTCCCATATCCTTTTGTTTGAAGTTTTGTAACTTCCTATATAGCTGAGTCATGTAGTCACCTGGAAAGAATTCTCCCTTCAACTTGGCAACCATCCTATCCCAAGAAGTAATCTTGGATTTTCCTTTCTTTTTCCTGTCGTCCTGAACATAATCCTACCATAGGGATACATGACCTTTCAAGTTGGTCCTGGACAACTTTACTTGTTCTTCAGGTACTTCCTCCAATTCAAAGTATTTGTTCAACTCTCCTATCCATCAAGGAGATGTTCACCATTCAAACTAACTACATATATTGGAAGTTCCACCTTCACCTTGGTTCCTTCACTCTTAACTTCCTCCAACAATATTTCCATCCTCATTTCATCAACATCCCTCTCTTTTTGAGGTTCTTCTTGAGGTGCTTCATTCACCACTTCTTCTTGGTTACTCACATCCCCTATAACCATTCCTCTTCTTTGGTTAGCTTCAACTGCATTGAGTCTTGCATCCCAATTGACTCTCATTTCCATCATTTCTCTAGCAAGGGCTTCTCCCAATTATGTTGCTATTCTCTTTGCCACCCTTTCAACATTCCTTGGAGGCTTCTTCACTCTTTTGGACTATTAACCCTTGTATTAGGTTTCCTAGATCTGATACCAATAATGATGTAGAGCAAACAACCTAAATAATTTATGGACAAGCAAGAATAAGGGAAAATGTAAGGCTTCGACTATTCTCCAAGATTTCAATTTGGCCCTTCAATGGAAGAATCAAATTATGCTTTGAAGACTATTCTACAAGCCGAATTCCTTGGCTCAAACCCTCAAACTAACTTATTGCTATTTGGAATGTAACTCTTCCTTTACACCTTCTCAGGCTTCACCAAAATTTAACCATATTTAAAGGGTCTTACCAAACCCTAGCTCTCATGTGACAAACTCAAAAGGGAATTCACTAAAACCCTTAATGGTTCATAGGGTTTAATAGTCCTTTTTGCCATCATACAGGTATAGAAATTTCACTTGCAACACATTCAAGATCTCTTCTTTTGTATACCGCTGGGCAACAATTAAATGAAGGTTTCTATGAAGTTTCAAAATTTTCGAACAATCAAAACAAAAGATATGCACAAATCTTACCCGTTGGAAACCCTAGTTCTAGAACAGGGAAGTGTACATTGTTTTAGCCATAAATTTAACAAAACTGAATGAAATCAATTCAAACCACTTGCATTTGAACCTTTAAATAGAGCATTATTAGACCATCATTTATTAGACCTACCTTAGTGCTGTACAAACTTGATTTCAGACTATATTTGCATAAAAACTGTCAAAACTCATGAAAGAACATGGTATTTCTTGAAATATTGCTTCCACCAATTCTTGGAGCATGTATCTCATTGAATTTAACATGAAAGAACTACAAAAATAGTTACCCATGGAGGATATGTCCTTTTTTCTCAAAAAACCCTAATATCAATGTCATCAAACTTGACAATTATACCCTTTTTTGGAACTTTCAAACTTTAACTAAGGAACAAAATAGGGAAAAAAGACCTTAAATGATTTTCATGGTCCACTAAGACCTTATTATGCTTAGAAAACCAAAAACAAGAGTTGAAAAAATCTCAACCTTGTAACAAGCCAAAATTCCCTAGAAATTCAAATGTTCATTTTGGCGAGAAACCAAAAATTTGAATTTCTAGCCTATTCAAACTAGCTAAACCATTGGATTATGATCCTAATGGCCCTCCTAAGACCTCTAAGACCTGAACCCACTCAACTAAGATTCCTATCAATGAAATAAAGCATAAAAAAACATTGAGAGTGATGCTCCTGCATCATACTCCCAAGGAAAAGAAAAGTGATGCTCTTGTATCTATCTTAGACCATTACAACTTGCTAATATGATAGGTGGAGTTCTTAAAATCCTCTAAGCTTCCCTTCACTTCTTTCAAACAGTCCAATGGCTTTCTGATTTTTACCTTAGGTCTCCCTAATTCCTTATAAAGATCCTTAATCTTTCTCGGCCTGTGAAAAGTGTTGGAAGATGGTCAATGCTCTCCTCAGGATTCATGACATGGACTAACCGCCTCTCGTGGATCCGTTAACTCTGGAAATTGTATCAGGCATTAACAGGTTGATCTTTTGGTGCAACGACAACTGTGGGCCAACAAGTGGTATTAGAGCCAAAGGTGCCGAGTTTGAATCCCCTTGGGTATCGCTGAGGAGGAGTTTCTTGGTAGATGGTCAGCTCTCCCCTCAGGATTCATGACATGGACTAACCGCCTCCTGTAGATCCGTTAACTCTGGTAGTTGTATTAGGCATTAACAAGTCCATCTTTTGGTGCAATGACAACTGTGGGCCAACAAAATGAAGCCTTTCCCTCATTATTCAACTGAAATTTAAGTTGTTCAACTTGCTTCTCTTCACTTTTCTTCCATATACCATGCAATTTAGAATTCATTTCCAAAAGTTGATCCTCCTTGCATCTCTAACTTCCTCTTCCAAAATTGCTGCAACAACTAAGAATTTATTAGTAAATTGTGCAATTGAAAACTCAAACTCATATTTCTTGTTTTCCTTGTTTTGAATACATGACTTAGATTCCTCAAACAAACCCTCCAGATATTGGATTTTGTTGTCAGATTATGATAATTCTTGGAAAAGCACATCACAATGGTGTTACTTATGTGGCAATTCATCTATATTACTACCTCGATTGGTCAATTCTAAATATGTAGCTTCTAGTGTAATGAAGGCCTCTTGTAATGACAACTGAATTTTCTTATTCTCCTCTACAATTACTTCTTTGTTTTGTTTCCTACACTCACCTAGTGATCTTTTCAACATTTCAACATCTGATATAAGGGTCTTCTTGTAAAAATAAACAATGTGAACTTTTTCTTTACAATTTTTTTGGTCTATTTCTGCCTTCTCCATTGACTTTGTAGAATGATTGGCTTTCTCCCTTTCTGTATTAATATTAGATTGAGAAATTGATGATCGACCTTCCTTGTATTGAAGCAAGAGACAATGAATTTGCATAAATTGTCTCTATTTTCATGGACCTCTATTTTGGGACTTAGCTTCCTAATGCCATCTTGTATTGTTTTACATTCACCAAGCTGTCTTTGCACATGAGAGATAACTTGGTTTACATTCTCAAGTTCTAATTGCATATGCTTAGCATCTTCAACTGAGTTAAAAGCTTTGTCTTTCCATCCTAGCAACCAAGAGTTTGAATCCTTCATAGTGTTGGAAAGCAAGTCAATCTATTTAGCTAGCATAGTGGACTCAGATTTACTGTCTTCTAGCAACTCTATATTATTGATTTCTCTCATTGGAGGCAAGGAGCTTGGAAGTTCATCAACAACTATATCTGCATAACCCTTTAACATGCCTTGTACATCTCCCATGGCAACTCATAAATTCTTGTTGCTGTTATGACAATGTTAGGCCTGATCATCACTACAAAACCTATCTCTTCCTCTTCCATTGTCTTCAAAAACTCCTTTTCACCCATTAACATCACACTTGATCCCACCTTTTGGTCTTCATCTTCCTCCAAAGGTGCTAAGGTGTAGGTGACTCTATCCTTTTCCAAAACATAGTCATTCTTCCTACCATCATGCATTGTTTTCCTATCATATTGCCAAGGCTTACCAAACAACACATGGCATACATCCATAGGGGTGATATCACATAACACCTTGTCTTTATACCTTCCTATTTGAAACTCTACCCACCATTTTTCATTTACTAGTACTTGCTGCCCCTTATTCAACCATGAGACTTTCTAAGGTGTAGGATGAGGTAATCTTTTCAAATTTAGTTTCTTTACCATCTCAACAACAATTAGATTATAAATACTGCTTGAATCTATAACAACTTGACAACACTTACCTTGGCATTTGCAAACAATCCTGAATACTAGCTTTCTTAGAGGTGGCTCCCTCTCCATTGGAATCTTGATAAATGTCCTCATCAACAAGGATTGTCTTATCTTTGGTTCTTCTAGTGATGGTGAGGAGTTAACACTTTCTTCATCTCCTCCTTGAGCAACTTGATTCCTCCTTTCATTCCTAAATGTGGTAGTTTCTTGCTCTTCTAGACACTCCCATGCTTGATGATGTACACACTTGTTGTACTTGTAGCATTTCCCTGTGAAGCCATTGAATCCCCCTCTTTGTCCAAATCTACCCTTGAAGTTAGGCCTTCTTCATCTAAACTCCCCTCTTGAACTTGGTGCTTGTTCTTGTGAAATGTTTGACTCTCCTTGATCTCTTTATGACTGTCCTCTATCAACATATGGACCTCTACCTTTGTAATTTCTTCCTCTACCTCTATTATGCTTTTCTTGCATCCTATTCAACTTATCCTCAACCTTTAAGACTAGTTGATAACACTCTTCAAGTGTCTTGGGGCTAGTAAGGCTCAAGTTGTCTTGTAAGCTATACTTCGACTAGTTAAGGTATCTTGCAACCTTATTAGTATCATCCTCCATATGTCTTGATCTAATACTCAACTTATACAACTCTTCAGTGTACTTTTTCACTCCCATATCCTTTTGTTTCAAGTTCTGCAAACTCCTATACAACTAAGTCATGTAGTCACTTGGAAAGAATTTTCCCTTCAACTTGGAAACCATCCTATCCCAAGAAGTAATCTTGGATTTTCCTTTCTTTTTCTTGTCATCTTGAACATAATCCCACCATTGGGATGCATGACCTTTCAACTTGGTCTTGGACAACTTTACTTGCTGCTCTTTAGGTACCTCCTCCAATTCAAAGTTTTTGTCCAACTCTCGTATCCAATCAAGGAGTTCTTCACCATTCAAAATAATACATATACTGGAGGTTCCACCTTCACCTTGGTTCCTTCACTCTTGACTACCTTCAACAATCTTTCCATCCTCCTTTCATCAACATCCCTCTCTTCTTGAGGTTCTTCTTGAGGTGCTTCATTCACCACTTCTTCTTCTTGGTCACTCACATCCCCTATAACCATTCCTCTTCTTTGGTGTTCCAATAATAAGTACCCCAAGCACAAGTGAAATAAATTTTAGGTTGATCGTTAGGGGAAATTTTTATTTGATTATATCCTGAAAAATCATCCATGAGTGATGGCATTTCATATCCCACTATCAAGTCTATGATGATGTCAATGTTGGGTAATGGGAAGTCATCTTTGGGAAAATATTTGTTTGAGTCTCTAAAATCTATGTAAACTTTGATTCCACCTATTGGTTTTGTTACGGGGACAAGATTTGATATCCATTGTACATAGTCTATCAGATGAATGAAACCAATGTCAAACAATTTCTTCAATGTTGCTTTTACTAAAAGTGCAATATGGGGGTGCATTTTTCTCAACTTATGCTTGACTGGTTTTGCATTTGGGAACAATGGTAAATAATGTAGAATTATCTCAAGATCTAATCCAGGAATATCAACGTATGACCAAGAAAAGTTGATTTGTCTCTCTGAAAAGAAAGTGGTAAATTCTGCCTTTTCTGTGATTGTCAAGGATGTTGCTAAGTGAACGATTCTAGGATTATCATCTGTACCCATATTGACCTCTTCTAATTTTTCTACAAGAAATGACAATTTCTCTTGGATTATGGGGAGCATTCCCAACCATCCATCCTTGGGAACCTCGAGGAGGCTTTCACCCTTTAGATATGTCCTTTATTTTTACTTTTTCTTGTTCTAAAGGCGCCTTTTGATTTTCACCTAGAGACCTATTCTTTTTGTTTTTTTCAGTTTTCTGACTAGAGGGTGAAGTAGACTCACCAAAGCATGTTGCATTGTCAATCTCTATGATAAATCCAAACTTATGATCTCCACTTGGTATTCCTTCTCGAAGTCCCATGAACTCAACTATTGCTTTGTCATTCTCAAATATGTCCAAGCTTGGAGGTCCTTATTGATCCCAATCAATTAGTTGTAGGTGGACGAGGGGTAAGTCATCATTGGTATCATTATAGCTCAAGGAATAAGAAAATATGGTAAAAATGGGGGTATCAAATGTCCCAAAATGTTTTGATCCAAGCATGACAACTCATAGGTTTGGTTTGGGATGATGATAAGTCAAGCACTCAAAAGGTTTTAGCTAGGTCATAATCACTAGAGGTGCAAGAATCCCATTCCCACTCATTGGATTAGTATGATATTCCTCAGATGTCTCAATTTAATTAGAAGCATCAATGTTTTCACCCAAAGATAACCTAGTATGAGGATGACTCACTTTTGGTGGTACATACCCTAACTTTGTATTCTTTGGAAACTTAGGAGGCAATAATAGTTCTATCATTCCATGCTTGTTCAAACCAAGACCACCATGTCCATCATAGCCTTGTTGCTTCATGGTCTTGAACCCTTTTAAATATTGCTCTATTGGTATTTGCGCAGAGTTGGTTTCTTCTTCATCCTTATAGATCCATGTAGAAATATCCTCGCCTATAGTTTCTTTACTTAGTTCACCCTGTGCACTTAGTGAATGTGGTAGGAGGATTATAAATGACAATCTTAGGTTCCTTCTTGATAGGATGATGCTTCCCATAAGACTTTGGTGAGGCAGGCAACTTCCCAATGCAAAATAAGCTCTCAATGTTGTATTCACCACATCCCATGTGATGGATTTGGATCTTAGGTTTGGAAGGTGTAGTGGATGGAATGGATGATTTAGCTAATGAAGAAGGATCAATGTAGTATGATGGGGCAAAGAAAGAAGCTTCTCGATTGATAGGCACTTGATGATTAGTGGTCCCTTTCAAATTGCTACAATATTGGAAGGGGTCAAGATTGAACTTGATATAGTAATTTTGGTGCCATTATATGGAAACTTAAGGCATTGATGGTATGTCGAAGGAACAACCTTCATGGAATGAATCCATGGGTAACTAAAGAGAAGGTTGTATAGTAGGTATAGATCCAAGATATAGAATATCATGTTTTGAATAGCACGCCCAACCCTCATGGAAAGTATGATTATACCTTTGGATGAATGCTCAACATTGTCATAAGCCTTGATGATTATTTTCTTCGACGTATCTATACAAGCATCAGATAATCCCAATGTTATGACTAATTTTAAGGTGCATATATTTAGACCTGCTCCATTGTCTACCAAGACTTTTCTAATTTTATGTTTAATATTAATGTATACCTCAAGGTGTAATTATGATTTGGTTGTTGTTTGGGAAAACTTTGCTCAAAAAATGTTACATGATGGGTTGTAGCTAAGTATCCTACCATGGCTTGAAATTGGTTAATATTTAGGTTGGTGGGAATGGATGTCTCTTGCAAAGCTTTGTCCAAAATGGTTTTATGCTCAAGGGATATGCAAAACAACTCAAGGATGGATATTTATGTGGGAGTCTTTCCTAGATGATCTAAAAGGTTATATTGATTCTTTAGTTGTGGATTTGAAGTGGACCCTTGCAAGGCCACTTTAGCTCTTCGGGTGGTGACAAAACATTCTGGACTTTTCTTAATTGTAATGGTAGGAACATTGTCATCAAAGGTCAAATGTTATTAACGGTATACTCGTATGAGACACTAGTGTAATTGAAATTGGTGTTTGCATTGTTCCTTGTATTGGAGGCTTTTCCTTTTCTAAGGTCTTGTAGGGGATTCTTGAAAATAGTATGGTCAACATTTGTCTTTCCTTGTAAATTATCTAGTGATATGTCACCTTGTTCAAATCAGGTCTTGGATAAGGTTCTTAGGTGTTCAACATGATGATGTTTTATGTCCCTTAGTGTGATGATACTCACAAAAGTCATTGTCATTCCACCAAGTTGGTTTGAAAATTGTTGGTTCATAAGGTTTAATATCTAGTAGATGAATGACATTTGATTGCAGTAGTTTCTTGAAGACCAATTCAATGGGCTCTCCTAGGGGTGTGTATGTTCATTTAGAAATTTTTGCTTGTGGAGTCCCTCTACGTTGTTGGTTATTTTGAATTGCATTTGTAGTTTGATCTTGGATTGGTGTTGGAGTGTTTTTTGTGGAAGGACCTTTGAGGTGAATGGTGGTGTGAAACTTGTTAACCACTTTAGCATCAACTATCCCATCATTGATGATATTTTTGTTCCTAGACCAAAATTTTCCTTTGTCATTGGGATTGTTTTGGTTTTCTTTGAAGATCTTGACCAATCCTTTTGCAAAAAGAGCTTTCTCAATGGAGACTCCCCTTTCAATGACATCGTCAAATGTTTTGCAACAATGGATTTGAAGTTGGTGCATTAATTCCGTGTTGATGTTTTCTACAAAGATGTGAACCAATTGTTTTTTTGGTATGTGAAAAGGAAATTTACTAGCCATACTTCATTATCTTTGAAAGAATGATGTAAGTGACTCCCCTTCCTTTTTTTTGGTTGTGAATATATAGTTTTGCAAGGGTCATGCCACTTTCAATGTTATAGGAAAAGTGTGCGATAAAATTTTCAACTAGTTATTCCATGTTCTTATCCTCAGACGAAGGTGTGTGAACCACTCTAGAGCCTACCTTGAAAGACTACATGGGAATAATCTCATTAAGTACATAGGCTCAAAAGCAATGTCCATACAAGCAGTGTTAAACTCTTGATCATGTTTTACTGGATCTCCCTTTCCCTTGTATTTGTTGAAGTTTGGCACATTAAAGTGTGGAGGAAAAGGTGGCATATATATGCTTCTATCAAAGGGATATGGACATAGTTCCTCCATTGAGTATATTTTCTTTTTTGTGCTCAATTGCATGTTTTCCATTTGTTGTTGCATTCCTTGCATTTGTTGCATCAAAGTTTCCATGGGTGATGGTGGTATGTTTGGTTGAATTTGTGTGAGAAGGTTGACATTGGTGTTAAGTGTCCTGAGGTAGTTGTGTGATAACAAATTTTTGGTTTTGGAAGTTGGATGTAAATGTTGAGTTTGGGTTGATGCTTGAAGGATTTTGATTCCATTTTTGTAAGTGGGATGTAAACATGGTGTTGGTATTGGTATTGTGTTGTGGTGGAATTTGGTTGGTTTGTTGTTGTTGTGGTATGAAGTTGAGGTTTGGGTTGACATGTTGTTGTGATGGAGGTTGGTTGGTGTTTAAGTTTGACCCAAAAGACATGTTGGTGTTTGGTGTAGTGTTGGTCATTTTGGTTTTCGCTCTTGGTGTGGCAATGTGAATCCTTCTTGTCTTGTTTGGTGGGTTTGGATTTTGACCTGTGTTTGTGTTGGTTGAGGGTGTTGTATTTTGGGTGGATGTTGTGGAAAAATGGATTTCCAAAAGTCATACAGTCCATGGTGCTAGAGGATGATCCAAATGGATTGGAAAATGTGGGACTTGTTCCTTGAGATGTTGCATGTGTTCTTTTAGTCCCAAATGTTGGTGTAGGAGGTATGCTAACATGTGTTGTGTTATGTATAGCTCCCCCAAGTGGCATACTAGTGTACATTTGTTGTGAGGAAGAATGACCTTGTGAAAATGTGTTATGACCTTGACTTTGAGTTTGTGTTTGTGTTGTTCCCTCTACAATTGTGGAAGTGTTAAAACCAAAGGGAAGCTTGACACCATTTTGAGAAAGTGCTAGGAAATACTTGCTAGGATATGCTTTGACCATCTCTTCTATGATGCACACTATCTTAGGATCTTGGGAAGCTTGTTCAATCTCTTTGGGTGTTAGCTTTTGGTTAACCTCATTCAACATAAAATTGGTAAATGGTTTTGGAACTTCACCTTGTGACATTTGAGGTTGGTTTGAGGATGACCCAAATTTCATGTTGTTGGTTGGATTAACATAGGGGTCATATGAGGAATCCATGTCTTTTTCGTTTCCTTTGTGACCTAGTGAAGACCATATAAGACTTGTGACTTTTGGATTTTAAAACTTTTAGAATGAATGCAACTAAATATGGGGATGAAGACTAAGGAAAATGGAAGATGACAACAACACTATGCTATGTTTTGGGAATTTCTTGGAATATATAGATGTAAGATGAAAATGCAACTATGACTATGCTTGGTATGCAAAGTGATAATGAGACTATGAATATGCTTATGCTTGGATGGAATGAAAGATGTAAATAAGACTAAGACTATGACTATGCTTGGATTTGGATATGCAATTTTGAACCTCAAAAGAGGATGCGAAGAAAACTATGATGGACCAAAGCGACAACTCTAGATGTCAAGACCTCAAGAGGACAAGGACCAAGATGATGATACTAATGATTGGATAAAAGGTGAGCCTAAACTAGACACATGAGTTGTAAGCCCAACCTAAGGATGAGATAAATAAAAATATTATAAATTCAAGACACCTAAATATGAAACTATGGTCTGCCTAATAGTATGACAAGCCTCCTAATCTTAAGAATCAAAGATGTTGATGGAATGAGGTGTGATATGGTGTATGCAAGCTAGGACTATGAAACATAACCTAAGGTAAATGATGAAATATAATGAATGGACTAATTGAACCTAAACAAGTCTCAACTCTTAGTGTATAGTCACTGTTTGTAAGGAAACTAAAAGTGGGACGTACAAATATTTCCTCAATTTTTTTTTGATAGTTGTGATGTTTGAAGCCACATATACAATGTAGGGCCAACCAATTGCAGTGCAGGACCAATTAAATTTTCTAGTGCATAGGCAAATGAAGGTTTCTGGCTTCTTAAGACTTTTGACAGATGTGACATTCTAATTGACAATTATGGTTTACTATCTGGCAATTGTGGTGTTCTACCTTTTTGACCCTAATTTGATGTTTACTAGGTTGTTTTCCATTTTTGGCAAGTTTAGATTTGATCATAAAACAAAACAAACACTTGAAAAATAGATTTGGCTGATTTTGACTCTTTGACTTCTTGGTAAGTGAGTATGTTTGCAAGTTTTCTTCCACAAAACACACTTGGCCTTGGTTCACAAAAAATACAAACAAGAACAAACTAGCTAGGAGTAATAGGGTTATCTATAACTAAAATTGGGCTTACCTCACCCTCGAAGGAGTGATTTTAAATCCATGAATGAGGAGTCCAGATGAAGCTAGATTATGCCAAGGTCATGTACGACCTTGACACCTCTCACCTTGAAATGAGTAACTCCAAACAAGGAACCATGCCACCTTAACCAAGAACTAGATGTGGTAAGTAACTTCTCGAAATGATGATATCTCGATGCACCAACAATAGTAGACAACCAAAATAGGTCTTATCCTTCCAAAATAGTGGTTTGTAGTAGGGAATTGCCATGAACACTAGCGGTATAACATCAAACATGAGACACTAAAGCCTCTAGTCAACCCTAATGTGGTCTATACACCCACATCTGAATTGACATGTGTGGTATACTCATGGGATTGTGCTACTAACTTTTTCCTTCACACCTTTGATATAGCCCACCAAGAAACATGCTTGAGGTCAAACTATTGGGTGATGAAATTCCAAGGCGAGCCTCCTAATAAAAGAAAAAGAGATCAATACGTGTTCCTCATGCACCTAAGATTACATTAAGCACAAGGGGAGAGGATACACACACACACCAATCTGGGATTTAACAGAAGGTGCAAGTGAACAAGATACAAAAGACACTTGTTCCTTTTTGGCACCAATTCCAAATTTTCCCAATTTAAAAATATCAAACACACAATGGAACCCTACAAGAAATTGGGTTAGTAGTTTAAAACAAAATGCCTTGTCCTAATGATTGCCACAAGTTGAAAATTAGATATCAATAACATAAAAAACCTCTACCTTGATGAATGCAAAAAGAAGAAAATGAAAATCTTAGATTTATACCCTCTTTTTTCTATGACAGTTAGTTGTCATACAAAGGCTCAGATGTAATTGATAAATGCATTGTAGGAACAAACAATTATGAATTATGTAACTGTGACTAGGACGAATGAAAAGGAGACTATGGCACACAAATCAATGATTGCAATGTTCTTGGTGACAATTACGGTGCAAGATTTGAAAGTTGTAAAAACATAGATTTGACACAATTTTTTTTGATGATGTAGATAATGTAAGTAGACTGTTAGAATGTAAGAATAATAACTAGATTCCAAAAACTGGTCATGAACAACAATGATTAGGAGATTTTGATTTTTGCAAAGTGATAGTCAAATGTGTCATTTTGGGTGATAGATGTGTCATTCTGAATCTCAACTTCATCGCGCCATACAATGATTATGGTGTTCGAAGGCTCAGTTGCATTGTTGCACAAATCTATGATGCACTCTTGAAAATAAAAGTTTCTCATTTTTTTTGAAAAATGTAGTTAGTTCATGTTGGGCCAGCTGTAGATTAGGGTAAAATTTGGGGAAAAGGCATGAATCAATAATAACAATTACAAAGCTATCTAAATCAAGCTATGAAGAACCTAATCCAACAATGAAGCACAAATAACAATAGAAATGCAAAAAATGAAGCAATAATACTCAATCTCTATGCCAAAGTTGATTCTCCTCCATTGCTCTTCATTTTGTAGTATTTGTTCTCAAATAGAATGCAAGATATTTGATAGGCTTGATGTTGATGCAAGATAGCTTTAGATCTCAAGATAGAAAAACTTCAATGAAGATGGTAGCTTGCTTTTATATAAATTCCAATTCAAATGAAGGGCTAGGATTGGATGATGAGGTATCATGAACAATGAATGAGATTAATTGAGACAAGGATAGGGAAGGATGGACCAAAACTCAATAAATTAGTTGAGATTTAGGGCATAGCTAATAAGAAATTCAAATTAAATAATAACAATTATTTAATTTATGGGAGGGAAAATGAATAATTAAATAATTAAAAATAATTATTTAATAATAGAAGAAGGTGGGGCATTAAAATATTAAATAATTAAAAATAATTGTTTAATAGAAGATGGAGGGAAATGATAAATAATTAAATGATTAATAAAAAAAATTTAATCATGGAGGGAAGAAAGTGATAAATAATTTATTTAATGAGGGAGGGAAAAGGCTAATGAAGAATTAAATAAATAAAATTTATTTAATTATGGGAAGAAAAATATAAATTAGTGACGTAATTTAAATAAAATTGATATTTATTTAAATTAATAAAAAAAAAGAATAAAGGTAAGGTGAATTAATTAAATAATTAAAAATTATTTAATTAATAGAAGAATATGACATTAAAGAGAATAATTAAATAATTAAAATTCTTAAAATAATTTAATTATACATGAAAGAAGGCGAATTATTGATAAAATGTTGCTTGTAGGCTTGGGACATTTTAAAGTTTTTGCACTACCTTTTTGAGGTTGGAATACTTTCCATCTCACCTTAAAGGTCACTCAACACTTCGAACCAAGGGTCAAATAGGTTATTGGTTTGCATACTCCAAGTGATCCTAAGGTTGACACCAATAGAACACTTGTCTACTCATTTGTTCCAAATTATGGGACACTTGTCAATCCACATCATAGGTGGATTTCCTCTTCCTTTCCTATATATGCAAGGCTTTGTACTCATTCTAATTTGGGTCAACTAAATACAATATTTTGCATTGTTCATTGTGCTTGTTTCTCATCTCCATAATTTCCTATTTTTTATATGGGCTAAATTTGCTTGTCACATCACAACAATCAATAGGCCACAAAAACTTATATTAGGAGTCTACAGCGTCACATCTCCCATAAGACTTGATCTCCCATCAACCCTCAAACGACTCTCTTGCCAACTCATTAATGGTTACCCAATAACCATTAATTTGAAAGATGTTTTAATCATAGATTTTTTGCTAACCAATATGTTTTATTTAAAAAAATCTAGTGGTTTATATTATCATTAAAAGATTGTAAGAGGGGATATTTTCTTGCCATAGTTAAAAGTTTGCAAAAAAGGAGTCAATTTTTTCTTTTGCAATAAATTTGACAAAGGGGTTTTTCTTTTTTGCAATAACTTGCAAATGAAAAGGGTGTTTAATTTTTAGTTTTTTTCATTTTTTTTAGGTTTGTAAGGCATATGTCTTCTTAATCTGCCTGATGACATAAACTTTGAAGAACTCATAACAACAAAAATGCTTGTAAATGCACTCATATAAAGTGCCACAAAACTGAATGTGTGAAGGGAATTTGGGCAATTTGTACATACATTGAATTATAGAGTGTAATGGGGGGTTGTGTAGAGCCTTGATTTGACATCACAGTTGTAGATCCTCATGATTTAACATCACAACAATGTCTCCTTGTGATTCTCACCTCTTGTGAGTGTGTCTTGGAGTACACCCTTTCTCATTTTCTTATACATCTCTACATTCCTTAAACACTCTTGATTTCGGTTGGTCTACTTATTCTCTTAGCATTAAGGGGGGACTATGACGTGTTATACTAATGTTTCTTTTAATGAAGCAGTGGATGAATCTTTTTTTTTTTTTGGAGGCTTTATGGATCACATTATGAGATTATAGTACTCCTAATATAGTACTATCTATATTTTCAACTTCACAAAGTTTGATTGATTTTGTGTACATTGGTTGAGTAGTCTTCATATCTTCACTCATGCAATGTTTTGTATCTCTCATCTTGATCCATATTTCTTGAAGATTCGATGATTCACACAAACACCAATTCATCTTCAATAGAGTTTACAACTTGTACATGCTTTAGGAATTCTTCATCATCATGTTCCTATCATCAAGGGACATCTTTTTTAGAAGGTCTTAAATCCTTATAATTCTCTTTTTTGGAGAAGAGTTTTATTCCCACTAGGTTTTCTCCTTTTTCTCAATTTGTGATAGAATGCATTGTACATGGGTACCTAACATGACCTCTATCCAGGACTCATTTCCATCTACTTGCACTTTTGTGATCTCCCAAGTATCACTTGAGGGGGGGGGGTTGTTAGAGTGAATAATTTTTCTATTCACTATACATAAGTGTATTTAGGTTGATGATGTTAGACAACATTTTGTCTAATTGAATGTGCAACCTTTTTTACCTCTTGAGGTTACCAATTTATTTGGTAAACCTCATGTGCTACCTTTTTGAGGTTGGAATACTTTCCATCTCACTTCAAATGTCACTCAACACTTGGCATCAAGGTTGATGACTTGGTCAAATAGGTTATTGGTTTACACACTCCAAGTGATCCTAAGGTTGACACCTATAGGACACTTGTCTACTCATTTGTGCCACATTATGGAGAACTTGTCAATCCACATCATAGGTGAATTGCCTATTCCTTGTCCATATATGCATGGATTTGTACTCATTGTAATTTGGGTCAATTAAATACAATCTTTTTCATTGTTCATTGTGCTTGTTTCTCATCTCCATAATTTTCTGTTTCTTATAAAAAATTATCATAATTTTATATTAATAATAAATACTATATCAAATATTTATGTTTTAAATATTCATATTTGAAATTTGAAGATATAAAATTCTATGGCACGTCGTTTGTATTTTCAATATCTCTCTAATTTTAATATTATTTTTTATCTTTTTATTGTATTTCCAATTGTATTATCATTGCACTTCCAATTCTAACACCACTTTTGTAACAAATTTTTAATGAGTAGATACATTATATTCCTTCTTGCTAATTTTGTTCCAATTTATATGTCAATTAGTTAACTAAATGATATGATTAAAATTTTATTTTCCCCAGCATCTCTCTTCTAATTGAAGTGTTTTAAATTTAAGATGACATCCTAAAATGCATTTCTTGAGTATAGAACCAAATAGTGAATCTTGATAGTAAGGATATATTTTTATTAATTATATGAATTGGTGAAGACTCAATTGAGACACCCATCAAACTTTATATTTTAAACAATATTTAGATCAAGATGAAAGAATTTTATATCATGTGAAATTAATATAATGTCAAAGATAGAGATAATTGAATTTGTAGTATTTTTTATTTTTATTCATGTTATTCAATCAACAAAATTTAAAATTTAAAATATCAATTTTTTTTCTAATGGCATATTCTTCCACATTATTCAAGTTAAGTTTATATGGTTACACACTGTAATTAATTTCCTCTTTCTTGCTAAAGAACTTAAATTAATTACATTGACAATTAAGTAGACATTGAACAACACTCTAGATTATCAAATCTATGTTTTACATATATATTTAATGGTTCAATAGTAAAACAATAAATGGTTGCATTTTTTTTTTTGTTAATATTATTGTATCTATTTTTGGTGTAGATAGTTATCTATATTGATAAATTATAATACATTCAAAGTCACTTCTTTTTAATATTCATCAAAATATCTCAACTTATTGCACTCATTATATTGTTATATAAACTAGTAAAATTACCTCAAGATACTATTAGATGGATGTTAGGAATATATAAAGTCTTTTTGGCTAAGTATAACATGAAATAAGTTTAACAAAAAAAATATTAAAATGTGTAGTTCTTGGTAGACATGACTATCAATACATGTGTTTATTGACCATCCAATAACACCTTTAAAAGTATGTTTTCTTTCCACTTAAAATGGTTATACACAAACTCAACAAAAAAAATAGCTTTAAGTTGAAGATAGATATACTAGTTAAGGTTAGAAAAATTGAAATGGAAACTAGGTAGTAATTATGGTCACATTTGTAACTTTCATAAATACTAAATTGAAAACGAAAATTTAAAAATATTAATTTGTATCATGTACTTTTTAAAAAGAATTTCATTTTTTTTGAAATTTTTAATTATAAATAAATTTTTAAAATAAAGATATATTTTTAACTATTGAATACCAATCAACACTAACTTAATTTTTGTTTGATGCAAGTGGATACAAATATCAAAAATATTTACATAAAAATACATTTTTATAAAGATCTAAATCTTAATATTATAGAAGAGATAAACGTATAACATATTATCATATACAATTAAAATTATAAATCACAATATTACAAAAAATATAAAAAATCAATTTATCCATATATAGATATATTGTATAACAATTTTTTAGTGTTTATTATATATTATTATGTAGTGTTGACATGTGTTTATATTATATCAATATTAAGATGAATTTATATAAATAAATATATTCCAAACACAAAAGTATAAATTTGACATATGTTTATATCCTATCAATATTGAGATGGATTTATATAAGTAAAATATATTCCAAACACAAAAATATAAATGAGGTGCAATTTTTGGGAAAGATGAAACAAAAGATATATTTATAAGTTCATATTTTTCTTCTTGTTTTGAAAATCATTCCAAATGATTTAAATTGTTAATATATTTAAAGTTCTATGTATAATGTCAATCTATAGAGAAACTAAAAATAAGATAAAGTCAAGTTCAGCTATTTGTCTTAAAGAAGTTAGAGATGTAAATTCAATGCAATTACATATTTATTATAGGTGGATATGTTTATATGGTTTTATTTTAAGATGATTTTGTCTTTTTTGTGATAATTGTGATTCTTAAATATAAAATTTTCATTTTTCTTATATTTATATGAAGAAATTAAAAAATATATGATTTGAATATTGCAATTGTTTCAATATTATTATATTTATATAAAATAAAATAAATTGTGAAACTAATGTTAAAAAATTTATCATAACAAATTTTCTTAAAAAATAATTAATATTAAAAAATTATCATTGTGTTATTATCTTTTTCGATATAACAACAAATTTGTTATCAAATTTAAAAATTAAAAGAATATTAAGTTAATAATCAACAAAGAAAATAATTACTGAGAATAAATATGGCCAAACTTCTATGAAATATATATCAATCCAAATCATCTTATTATTAAATGAGTTTATAGAAGTTACATTTAAATTTTATAAAATCTCTTAAAAAAAAATATTAATAAAAATTACTGGTTATAATTGAATATTTGAATTAATGAATACAATAGCACATTACTTGACTGCAGGCACTCAGCCTAAATTACTTCAGATAACAAGAACAACAATCCAGTTAGGCATGAATTCAGCCAAAGCGAATCCAGTAGGCCTGGCTGGGAACACCTCGATTGACAATGGATAGCAGATAAAATCCTGAGGGAGCTGCCACTGGACTTGGCGGAGCCGTTAAAAGCACCCAATAAAATTTTGTTCCTTCACTGTTCTTCTCTTTAACGATTGGTGTGGCTGCTCCCAGCGATAGCATTCTCTGATTCATCGACCACGAGTGAGATGTGAACGGAGGAGCGTAGACATGAAAACGAACGTCCGAGCTTAATTTTTTCGAAAGAGTAAAATTGACAAGAAATACAGATCCATACTGAATGGCAGCCCACGGCTTAACATATGTAATGTTGGGCCTCGCCCGGTCGTACATCGGATCGAGATAGTAAGGAATGTAAGCTTCCACCCGCAGCTCAGTCTTTGAATACACATCGTCGGTGAAAGTGTAATTTTCATTGGAGTTACTTCCGGCCACCAGGATGCGCCCGTCGGGAAGAACATTTGCAGTAGAATGGTACATTCGAGGAATGGTGGAGGGAGCCAGCACGGTGAACCTCTCTCCCGCCGGTTTCTCCTCCCGGTAGAGCCACGGGTTCAACACCGGCAACCTCGCATCTTGCCAACCGGCTGATCCGTTTCTGGCACCGTTGATTATGAGGACTTCGCCGGTGGGGAGTATAAGCATGTCGTTCATCACCCTGGGGCCGGGCATGTCCTCCATTTCCCACACTGGATTTGCAGATGTGATCTCCATTCTCCCGCAGCTCTTGAGGGCCTCTATATAGACCGGATTTTTGGACTGCTTGTTCTCCTCGGCCCTGGAAAAGGATCCCACAGGCGCTCCTCCGCAGATCATGATCTCGACCCTTTTGAAATCGTTGGAGAAGTGCAAGGGGAGCATAACGGATGACCCGGTGCTCGGGTAGTTCCGTGCGCCGCCACCGGGCATGGTGGGAAAAGTCCGGACGACCTTGTTGTTCTTGTAGTCGAGCAGGATGGAGTCCCTGTTGGCGAAGATGAAGAGGTTACCGTCCGAGGACAGAGAAACGGATACAGATTGTTCTTCTCGAAATCCTTGGTTTCCGTTTGATTGAGAAAAGGGAGATCGAAAAGCCCCTCGCCCGCACGCTTAGGGACAAATTCATAATTATATTGCTTTCCAGTTCCTCCGACGACGACGACCCGGTTGTCGGGCAAGATCTGGTCGGAAGCATACCACCTGTAGGCAAGCAGTTTCTCTGTGATGGACTCCACCCAGTCACAGTTACCGTCCGAGCAGGTGGTGTAGTACCGGACCTTGAATGCCCCAACCGCTCCCTGGCCGCCGGTTTGGACGAGCGTGCCGTTGCTGGACAGAGCACCAGAAGAGCACCATGTGTCTGTTAGAATATGCAGAGGCCTCACCTTGTTGCTGGCAATGTCGTATTCTATAGAGTGTGCCCAGCAATCCGAAGTCATTGGAAGAGGCGGTCTTACGTTAGTGCTGGGCGGGCTGGTTCTGGTGATGTTGGATCCGTGATCCGGTCTGTCGAACATTATGACTTTGTTGTTGTGCATCACAATGGTGTGCATTGCAGCAATTCCTGCGTTCTCCAAAAGTAGCTCCCATCTGCCTTGCAGATCCTTTTCCTTGTGTCCCCAACACGATGATATTATAATCAGGAAAACTACAACCACCTTGACCATGGCCAACAGCTTCCCCGGGCCCTCCATTTTTCTCAGGTGGATTAGAAATGACGCCTTCGGGGAGGTTTTGGCCAAAGCACAAGACAATTGATCTGAAGTGGTAGCAAAGCGATAGGAAACTCTGGGAGAGACAGTAAGGAATGGAACCCATTTATAGAAGGGTAGTAACAATTTGGGATGGAAACACGATATGTCGAAAATTTAAACTACATGTATTTCCAGTTCCCAGCTGGTAAGTTCATAAAATGAATGAGCTCAGAAGAAGGAAATACAATGATATAATTTTTGCGGGGGGATTTAGCTGTACAGTTTAGTAAATCTATATCTATTGAGTTGTTGTTGATAAAGATATCATATTGAACCTTAACCATTAAAACTGTGCTTTGCAAGTTGAACTTAGCATTCAGTCTGATATGGCTTTAAAATGTGTCTTGGAATTATCATATCAACTATTTCAACGACATTTAGAATTACAACTCACTAAGCTTTTTCTCTCTTACAGAAATTTTCTGTTCATCATGAGAAGGGATATTGCCAATGACATATATGGATCGTAAACTACCGTATAACCGAGTCACCAAAATCCATATCACATACTTTGATGCAGTTGAAAAGGAATATGGTAGTTTCAAACCCTAAATTCCAAATTCCGTTTGACAATGAGAGTATTTGTGTTCAATGTAGTGTTGTGTGAATATTATCTGTGCATTACTTTTCTCTATTGGAAATCTCCTCTTAGGGTTAAACATACATTGGGTGAAGCTTAACGTTCAGTAGTTTCTTCAAACTGGATTGGACCTCCGTTTTAGCTGCCATCCTCGCCATTGAGAGGTGTCCCACTGTCAGGACTTGACTTGTTGAGTTCCAATAACCAGGATTTGAAAATTCTCAGTTTTGAGAAATTTTATAATTGGTTTTCTATTTACAAAAATCGGTACATTTAGTTTATTACCGGATATCTGTTTCAATTGATGAAAACAAGTTTCAAGTCCTGATTGTGGTAAAGTGAAGGGTTGAAAACTCAAGATTTCAGCCCTCAGCTATGCAGTAAAAGGCCTTAGGAAAAGCAATTGTATTTATAAATTTCTTATCTTCCTTGAATATTGACTTTGAGGAGACATAAAAATAATAATTTCATTTGCATTTGTCTTGGAAATGATATACTTTGGTGGAAAATTTCTTAAACTATTTGTTTAACAAGGGTGTGAATCGCCATTTCATGAATTGCCACGTATTTATAGTTCTTAATTTTTAAAATTATAATATGTTTTTTCATTTATTTAAATATTAAATATTTAATGGTCAAAGAGTTAATGATAATTTTACATTTTATTTATAATTAAAATAGTAAATAATTAAAATAAAATTTATTTATAATTTGAAATATTGAAATAAATTAGTTAATTTATTTTTATTTGATTTATTAATTTTTTCATTATTAATGAGATTTTTCTATTTTAGATATTTTGTTTTTGATTACAAAAGTAGGGGAAAGGGCCTCTGAACCCAATCAAAGAACAACCAACAGGCCATCCGACTAGCAGAACTACCACCATAGAACAACAAAACCAAAACTATGGACCAACAACCCACACCAAAATGTCAACCTTACTCACCACGAAACAACACAAGGCCAAACGACCAAGAATCCACCAAAACCATGAGAGTGAAAGACCAAAAAAGAACATAACCTAAACCACGAAAAAAAGAGGGCACGTAGACCTTGAAAGTACTAGGGCACAGAGGCCAAAAATTAAGGAAACATAAAGCAAAACCTACTTTTTGGGACTACAAATCAAGTCCCATTCCTTAATCAGGTGCTCCAGATCCTCGTTGTAATGCTCCATCTCCTTGGTAATTCTGTCTTCCTACCGCATCTCTATTTCCTAAGAGGATCTCATCTTCCTACGAGCTTTCTTGACTTTGGCCAATCCGTTCACAGTACCAAATATAGCCCTCATAATTCCCAAAGTAATAGACGCCAATTTGTTAAATGACATCCATTATGTTCAGTTTATCTTAAAGACCACATAATTGAGTGAGATAAAACTCAAAGGGTCTTTCTTCTAGCTACATTTCCTCTTCATTATCCTCAGTTTCCTGCACACCCATATCCTCTGTGGCTTTCATTACCTCATCCTTATTTATTTTGTAATCTATTTTTCCCCTTCGTCTTCAGTTGTCCTCTGAATCCTAAACCACCACTTGATCAACACCCTCCTCCTCTTCATCTTCTTCACTACCAATGGAGTCCTCTGAAAGTTCCTCCCCCAAAACCATATAAATTTCCTTCTTGCTAATATTTAGAAGAGCTAGAGCCACTTCTTTAGGGCCATCTTCCAGTTCTTCATAGCTTAGCTTCTTGCTTTCGGAAAACTGACCTGCCAACCTAGCCGACCTCCTACTACCTTTCCCACTACTAGAGTCCTCCACTTTTCCCTTTTCTTCCTTATCCTTTATTTCAATGGTAACGTTTTTAGCCATTTTAGGATTAGAAAAATCATGTCCTTTCATTTTAGCACCCGAGGGATTACTAGGAGGGTTGCTTATACACTCCTTACCTTTCATAGTAGAGACAACCGAGTCCCCTTTAGTTAAGAGGCCTTTAGTTGAGGATTGTTTAGCATAGAGGGAGCTCCTGGGGTTATTTTAGGGGAGGCTTAGCCGAGGAGGTACCCTCACCAAGGATGTTACTAGAATGAGGAAGAGGGTGGGGGTTCGACTAGTTAAATCAAGTAGCATTCACATTGGGGTTAAATTCCAAAGAGGGGTTATGAAGGGGCGTGATAGCAGAAACATAGTTACAGAGACACTGAATAAGGCCTTAATGTAGGGGTGGCAAAGCCCATTCGGCCTTACATTGCTTGAGAGAGGATAATAGAAAAATGAATATTTATCTTCTCATTTCTCCTATTATGACAGAGAAAAGTGAAGTGATAGCCGTAGATTGTGGTGTACCTACTTTCTAGTATGAAGTATTTCATTATGTGAACACTGACCACCTCGTAAGGAGTTGGGAGCCATTCCCTATCATAACCATTTTGACACCTTTCGAGCTTCTCCTCCCCTTCAAAGAAACTATCAATAAGTCTTTGATAGTTCCCGTTGTTGATTTTAGCCACCTTTAGACCACTATATTGCAAGATTGTCACCTCCTAATTAGTCTTGAAGACACCTAAAAACTTATAGCACCAATCTGTACTCTATCTTCATGCCACGAATTGTACAATTTAGTAGTGACATCATTGTTGTAACACCTCATAGCCATGAAAAATGGGGTTATTCTAGTGGTTTCAAACAACCTCCAAAGCTATATATTCTAATGCAAAGACATGCAAGAAAGAGGCTCAAACTACTTCCTTAGGTCCCCCATGATAATAATTTTATAGTGACAAGAGATTAAATTTTTACCCACAACTGCAATAGCAACAATGAGTAAAAAGTTAACAGTTCACATAATAATATAGGCCTTACAAAAATTTAGTGGAAGTTTAGAGTCACTAGCATTTGTTGGCACATTGCTGCTAAAGTCTCTAGCATTCTGGAAAGATCTATTAAGATCTTTGATTAAGGTCTTTTCATAGTTTAGATCCTGATAAATCTTTCGGTAGATGTCCACCATCTTAATTTGGTACCCAAAATCTGTGTGACCAAGGACTCTACAAATAGTAATAATGGATATTAATCTCCAATTGCAACACAAGCATCTTTTGAAGTGATAATTTATAGCTAGAGGCATAGGAAATATGCGAGAATCCTTTCTAAAAGAGCTTCATAACCCTAATGTCATAATTAAAATAAATCCCAAATCCTTTATGCCAAAAGAACTAGGATCCACAGTCTTTTCAAGAGGACCACCCTCGTAATACTCATTATGAGTTAAATAATTACCTTTGAGGGGGATAATTTTAGATATTTTGTTAAGAATTATATATACATACATATATGTGTTTATATGCAAAAACATATTTATACAAAATTTACTTAAAATTAGTCTAGGCTAATATAATAAATACATCCACTTGAATACAATTCATCTAAACTAATTATTTATGATGTTTGGGATTAGTTTAATGATAATTTGTTCAAGAGATTAAATGAGGAAACACAAATAGAACAAAATTTATTTAGCTCAATAACCAAAGCATGGCCAAATAATTATGTATACATTAAATTTGATATGCCTTAGAATTAGGAAAAGGTGATGACACACTATTATTTTCCTCCAATCTAGAATATTCTATTTTGACCATGCAAGGATAAATCTAGAGATAAGGGTTGAGTACACAAGCTTGGATCTATCATGTACCTATAAAGTTGTAGTGTAGGATTTGTAATATTTTGTACATAACTATTCTACACCCTTGAAACCTCTTTTTTGGTAAACCACCTCAATCCATTGATAAAAACATTCAAAGAAGATTGATGCTAACTTTTATTATAACTCTAGAAATATCCATAGAGCATCAAATTCCTTTACTTTTATATTGAATTAGTTTCAATAGAAGGGTGGTAATGAGATATACAAAAGGGAGAATAATTTTAGATGAAGGAACTATATGTCAATTGGGTAAATTGATGTGTAGGGAATGATGTTAGGAATTTGATCTTTGATTATTTACAAAATTCATATGAATAAGATACAAAAAATTGGTTGAAAATATCTCAATTTGAGATGTATATTAAAATTTGTAATGCCAATCCTCGTTTTAAGATTAGATAATAAATTTCCAAAATGTAAAGCCATGGTGTGTAAAGCTAAACAAAGTAATTGGTTTTTTTGTTATCATCACCATAATGAATTTATTATTTACTATGAAGTGTTTTGAAAGCTCTCAAACTAAAACTATGGTTCTAAAAATGTACAGGAAATAAACAAGTGCAAGTGAGTTCATAACCTCCTTCATGTGTGATGAATTTTATGATGTGGATGGTATGATGAAATGCATAAAATAAGTTTGTGGAAAATTTAGAAATTTGACAAAAATATTAATGAATGATCGAGACACTAACATAAAAAATGGTAAATTAAAAGATGTTTTAGTACATAAAGTATGAAACTAAATATGGAAAAGAAGCCAAAAACATAGGTTACACAAAAGAGGAACTACCTATATACTTCCATACATATGACATGCTTGTTTTCCTTAGGGGCAAGAAAAAGAGTTTAAGTTGTTGAGGGATATTTTTATCAATATCCAACTTTGCAAAGAATTGCTATTCACCCATTGAAAGGAAATTTATTTACAAAATATTATTATTTAGATGAGGTGACTATTATGGTGCATTTAAGTATTATCAACATGCTCAATGTTGGAAATAAGTCACACCCACACTAACAATGGGTAGGAAAAAGAGGGGCCAATAGCTCAGTTGGTAGAGCACTCCAACAAAAAATGGAAGGTCCTAGGTTTGAGTCCTAGTTGGTCCATATGAGCTGCAACTCAACAACTGGTATTAGAGCTAGGATAGGAGCCCCAAGTATCGGTAGTGTGGCTTAAGGGGGTGTTGGAAATAAGCCACACCTAGACTGATGATGGGTTGGCCAAAGAGGGGCTAGTATCTCAGTTAGTAGAGCACTCCAACAACAAATGGAAGGTCTTAAGTTTGAGTTCTAGCTAGTCAATATGAGCTACAATGAAACAAGTGATATCAAAGCCAGGCTAAGAGTCCCAAGTGTATATGAAAAACTTGGATAAATAAAAGTGACAAAACACTAAAATGCATTACCTAATCCAAAACTTCAATACCTCAAATAGGTGCAATGATGGATGAATGAATCAATTGATTGGATATGTTGGTTGCTCAATTTAGCAGCATAATGATCTAATGAAGGTGATAGATGGAGAATGATAGATAGAGATGGATGAAAGATTCAACAATGATTTTGACAACATAAGGATACTTGAAGAATCAAATCCCCAAATGGCTTCTGAGTGGCTATATTTATAGAGCTTTGATGTGGACAAAGATAAGATTTGATTTTGGAGATGAGATTTGATAAGGATTGGATTTTTGCTTTATTTGATCAAAGAAGAAATAAAACAAGATAAAAAAGATAGAAAGATATTGATTTTCTATTTTAAAGGAAACAAATCCTAAAAAAGATGAGAGGGATAATTGATGAATTATCTAGTTAAATAAATTAACTAGATACACATGAGTTCCAATTTTGGAAAGAAAACAAGAAGATATTTTTAGGATTTAATTAATTAAATAAATTATATTTGGTTTATTTAATTAATGTTGGATTTATGATTTAATTAATTAAATAATATAAATTATATAATTATCATTAGAAGAAAGGAGGAATTATGAATAGAAAGGGAATAAATGAAATTAGTCAAATAAATAAGATTTATTTAACTAATTAGATGATGATATGGGTACCTAGGGAAAAACATGCTACAAGATGTCTAAATGATGTAATGTCATGACAAGGTGTTGTAAGAGGACATTTTTGTGTGTCTACTTTTTGACCCTCTTTGAGATGATGTTCGAGATGATGAGATTTGTGTCGAGTAACATCATTTCAAAGAAGCTAAGGTACAGGTAAAAGAAAATGGATGATGAAGGAAAAACAAGATAATGATGATGTAGAGATATGATGATGGGATGATGATGTAAGGATATGATGATGATGGGATGATGATGCCCCCTCGAGAGGATAGGTGGGTTGAACAAACACAGGAATACCCTTGAAATGAAATGAAATGATAAGGATGGATAAGATGAATGATGCAAGATAGGAAGTGGATGAAAGAGATGAATGATATGTTATGCTGCAAGAAAGTGAGAAACCATGATGTTTGATGTAGCACTAGACATGATGCACCAAGGTATAAGGACCAAGGTGATGATGTGTCTCATGCCCCAACGTAATACAACCTTGTCTAGATACAAGATATGAATATTAGTTGGGGGTGATTCAGATTTGATGCAAATGCAAGATAAAATGATAACAAACACAAGAAAGAAAGTAAGCGTGCACAAATATTACAAAAACAAACAAGGTATTTCCCCTATCAAATTGTAAACAATTGATTAATTGATTAATTGATTTATTGATTGGTTGATGATGATAGTATTGTCATTGTTGGGAATGATATATCCCTAGATCAACACTGTAAGGATGATCTGATAATTGATTGATTGATTGGTTGATTTGGTTTACGATAAGATTAGGATCAAGACCATTGATGTGATTGGATACTTTGACAAGATTGATTGACTTGATTAACTTATGGATTGATGATGGATTGCATTGATTGAATGATGTGGACTAGATGAAGTGATTGAAGAATTGAATTGATGATTTAGATTGGATGAATTGGATTTGGTGATTGATGAATGACACGAATGAATGTGATGATATGTAGTTCTTACTATGTTTGATGATGATGATAGATGGATTGATGAGTGGATTGAATTGGAAGGAGTGGTTTGATTGGATTAGAATGAAGATATTGTGATTGGATTGATTTGATTGAATGATTTGGTTTTTTGACAATTTTTTATTTTTTTTGTATTTTTGAAATGTGTTAATTTTTTTGGATTTTCTAAATGTTTTGATTTTTTTTTGTATTTTTGGATTTTGGGAATATTTGATTCTTTTGGATTTTTTTAAGACCTTTTTTCAATTTTTTTGTATTTTTCAGGACTTTTTTGAAATGTTTTGAGATGTCAATGGATGACAATTTGGGTAGCCTTTGTGCTAGATACCAATGACAAGGGAAAACCAATTATAGGTGCAAGAAGATAGATGGGATTGATGGATGAAAGGGTGGGTCATAGGATAAGGGGTAGAACACTCATGATAGATGGATCGATAAAAAAGGATAGGTCATAGTGAATGGAATGGATGTATGCATCATAGAAGAACAAGGATATGATCTCGAAAGAGTATGTCACATAGGAATAACATGCCCCATTATAGGTACAATACTTAGGATTTTTCATGACAAAGCTTATGAAAATAGGATAATGGGGTATGTGCAGGATCATCATGAAAAAATAGGCCCTTAAGTGGCAAAAAATTTAAAAAAATCAAAGTTAGGCAACTTGACATAAAAATTTGAATAAGTTATCTATATTATTTCAAAATTATGTAAGAATTGAATCTGTAGCAAATTGAATGTAGTTTCTAAATTACTAGGTTTATTTTAAAAAAAATCTATTTGGTGAAAATTTAAAATTTCAATGCAATAGTACTTAAATTTCAGGGAAAAAATAAGAAGTAGCCACCCTAACCACAATAAAATGATAATATTCTTTTATAATATTTTAGACATAAGTAGAGGACTCATGTCCAAATGTGATGCATACTTTTTGTAATTTTTTCCAAGTAAATAATTAATTATGAATTTTTTATTACAACTTTTAAATAATATAAAAACTTGTATGTCTAACCACCTCAACTTGGTCAAAACTTCATGAAATTCAATTTTTCTTTTTTTAATCCTATAGTATGCAAAGCATAGAATGTGATGCATGTTTTGGATTCAAAAAATGTGATACCGTTTGAAAGTTATAGATGTTTTTCAATCAACCTATCAATTAGGACTTTAGTCGTAATTCAAATAGGCAATGAATAATAATTATTTATTAAATTCAAAGTAAAAACTAATTTATATTGATGGAAAGCTGAGAATTTTCTTTAAAAACCCTTTTTATTTCATCAATTTTGGTTTAAAAAAATCGTCAGCCACATACCCTAGGCGGGTGCATGAAGTTGGTCATAGTTTTGTGGCCAAATGCAAAAAAATGGGGAAACACATAACACGAGTGTGTTATGTGCTTTTAAAAGAAAAAAAAAAGTGAAATGTGTATCATTTTCTTTTCACTATTTCTCAGCTCTGCCCATGGCCAAAAACCCTCATTTTCGCGCTCGCGTTCTAAGAGGAAGGACTTGTGCAAATTTCATCAAGAACAGTTGGATTTTGTCTGCAACTATGGCGTTATGAGGACGAAGAGATGCATGAGGTAAGTATTGTTTACTATTTGTTAGTTTGAAATTGATTTTTTTTGTTTTAGGTTAGATTTGATTATTTTTTTTAAAATCTATAGGAAATCCTGCAAATCTTCAACAAAAAGAGGAGGTAAATCCTTAACAGCAAAATCCTCAACAAAATCAACCTCAACAACAAAATCAACCTCCCCCACCATTCTCTCAATTCCCTCTTGGCACTCAAGAAAATTTGAGGAGTGAAATTGAGAACAATAGAAAACAACTTGAGGATCTTATCAATAGGTTGAGTGATCCAAATGCTTCAACCACAGAAAGAATGCTTCTAGCAAATTCATTGAAAGACATGTTAAAAATGTAGATGCAATCACCCAACAAATATCTAGATGGCAAGATAGGAGGCAATAGCTAGGGCATATTATGCATAAATTATCATATAAACAAGTAAAAGATTTAAAAATTACTAAAGGTGATTTGTGCTCTCTATTCACGACCCTAAAACAAATCAAAATCTTACCCTCAATGCAAAGAGGTTTCCTATTCATTGGTGCCACCACCAAGAGATTAAGAACCATTTTTATGAAAGATGGTATATGGTCTTTGATTACCCATCGTGCAATAATTGTGAAGTCCCCCAATATTTTCTTAGGAAACTATACAATGAGTTTGTATTTCAACCAAATCCCAAATTATTTTGATATGAGGGAGTTCCAGGGGAGAGGTGGGGGGTCAGCTTAGGATAGGCTCGGTGCACAACCGGATCCTATGTGGCAAGGGAGATGACCTCTCACTAGGCCGCCTCATGAGCAGATTGTGATGCCTGCCGTTGCGAAGGAGAGTGCCAATATAGAGACATTGCAGGCAATCACAACTTTGACCCAGAGTGTCATCCATCACACTAGCCCTATTGTACAGTGCCATCCAGGGGAGTCTTCAGGTGGTGGCCTTCAAACCCATGTGTGTCAATCTTGCGGGGTGACTTGTTCGTATGACCCTACTAGCACTTAAGAGGGTGCTACACAGGATCCATATGCTACTACGCAACATGATCTGTATGCATCTACGAGGATGGAGAGGACGGCTGACATTGGCATGATGCATATGGCATTGACACTAAGGTAAAATTCAACATGTTCATTGAATTTACTTTAGTAAATTTTGATTGTGAAATGCAATATTAACTAATTTAGTTTTATTATCTTAATAAAATTGTAGGGTCATAGTGTAGAGACTGGATACACTAGTCATCCACCTACTTATTTTTGCAGTACACCTATCGGTGGGGTATGTAAAGTTAGTAAACAATTATAAATTTATTACATGTGTTAATAGCATTGTTTTACGAATGGTATTTTAATATGTGATTTTGGATGTTGAACAGGGTATTGTTGGAGGTTTCAAGGAAACACCTCCGAGTGCTAGTAGATTTGATCAAACGTTCATAGAGGTAATATAGAATTTAAAGAGAACTTAAGTAATGAATTCTAAGTTTAATAGATTTGTGTAGTTTATATTCATATTTTTGACCTTATGTTGCATTACACAGATCATTCAAAATCAAAGCGTTACTTCAAATTTGATAACTAATAATCATAAATATATTTGTTTAATACTTGTACTCAAAATTTTGTTCATTATATCTCATACATTATAAGTCATCACATGGATCGCTATTGTAACTTTTTTGTGATTGAATAATTTGTTGTTTTATTTTTAGATGTTGGTGATAGAAACACCGCCAAACGTTACGAGGGCAATGGATATTGGTGTTTCCTCCGCTATACAATCCTCGATGGCTCTGATAGGGGAGGTATGAGGCAAATTACTAAATTCAATTTACATTCATTGTTATAGATGAACTAGTTCTAGTGAAAAATCAAACCATTATTGATTCATAGTTTAATTCCTATTTGGATGGTTTATACAGGGCTTGAGCATGCCTGAGCATTGGCGTGCAAATATTTCCATCGAGGAGAGTGATCGTGAGATGGTCGTAAGTGATTATTTTGTTAAATATATTAATTTTTATAATATAATTTTTATATATTAATGTCTTTACTTCTTATTGTAACACTTGAAACTTCACTAGAAGCTAAACACTAGGAGGAGTAGTAGGAGCACTCCTCAAGCACAACATAAATGGGTGATAGACTTATTGCCATCGGATCGCCCAACAAAGGGAAAGAAAATTGTATTTGAACCAGAGCATGGAGAGAAATGAATTTTGAATGCACAGAGCCCTTTGTTATATGCCTACATGGCAATTTTGTACATATTTTGTATTTGATATATTTGACATTGAATGCCTATATGACATTCTCGTAAGCCTATATGGCTATTTTGTAACTATATTTTATACTTGTATCGACATATATTGATGTATGCGTACATGGATATTTGCTTAATACAAATCTTTTTATCGATGGTGTCCATATTTGCAAATTATAAATTCATGGTTCAATCGATATGAGTTACGTGTATTCAAGTGTATACTTTACAACTTACGCACTCATGCACATATATTTTTTGACTTACGCGTGAACATCGAAAAGTGTGAAAATTTATGTGTTTGGAAGTCAAATGTAAGCCAATTTTGCAATTCTCAGTTCTTGCATACTCGATCTTATGGACTTATTCCTTCCTAGCACATATTGTGAATATTTCTCATTTGGTGCAGAAGACAGATTCCTCATTTTTGAACCACTCATAGCAAAGAGATTCACAATAAGACTTTAGCATTGGAACACTACTCCATAATTCTCTTGTCTAGACCATAAAGGATTGAAAATTCTTAATTTGATGCAATGATAGTCGTGAGATGAGAATTTATATAACCATTCCTATTTTGAAACTTCACATCTAATATTGCATCAACAAGAACTTAAGAAGTGTTGTATAAGAGTGTTAGGTTTGATAGGCCTTCTCTTCCCTAAGGGAGGAGAGCCTGCATCTTGAATTTTGAACAAAATTTTAAGAAGCAAACATTTTACCTAAAAGCTTCAAACCCAGATGACATATTTGGCTAAGTCTATCTTGAAAATTATCAATGTGTTCAAACTCTAAAGGAGATTCTCCCTAAAAAGAAAACTTTACCCTTTTTCCTAAGGAAAGAAATTGCAACAAGTTGCATGTGATTTATCTTATTTCTTTCTCACAGCCTCGGTCAATCATTCATGGCTCAAGATAATTCCGCCTACAAGCAAGGACACCCAAAAAATCACTGAGATTCTTCTACGACTACAAGAAAAAGGTTTTGGCTCTTTCACAATGTAAATAATTGTGTAACACTATTTTCTTGTTTTCCTTCCACACAAAAAAAAATTCACACTTTTCAAATTGATCAATGATCAATAATAGCTGATTGTAAACACTTGA
>VDFB02352525.1:0-26755 GCA_007258455.2 Sequoia sempervirens
CTATAGGAAAGAATCCCCACCACTTCACCAAAGGGTCTCCTCTTAACAACAAGGTCAAATAATCTCCATTATTGACATGGTAGAGAAAGACCCTGCGAGGTTTGAACCTTGGTTGTTGGCTCTACATGAAAGAATCCCCACCACTTCACTAAAGGGTTGCCCCTGCATCCAAAAATAATGTTATGCTCCTAATATTTATGGTTTCTACTTTTCTTTGTAATCTAAACAACCTCTCAAGTGCTACATTTAAACACATAATAATAAATTAAAGAACTTATACCTAATAAAAATTATTTCTTTTTATCACATCAGTGGATTGAAAATCAACTAAGGTTAGGGAACCACTTAATCACTCAAACAAAAATCTTCTCTTTGCTTCAAGAATATTAAATTCTCTACTAATAGAACCAACCACAAATACAAAGATATATAAGGCTAGATAGAGTGATGTGTGTGTATACACACACACACATATACACACATATATACATGTATATATATACACACACATATATACACATATATGTGTGTGTATGTATATATACAAAATATATACATAAATACACAAACACACATATACATATATACACATATACGTATGCATATATGCATATATGTATATGTATATGTATGTATATACATACATATACATATACATACATATACATATACATATACATACACATACACATACACACACATACACATACACATACACATACACATACATACATACACACATACATACATACATACATACATATATATATATATATATGCATATGTATATGTATATGTATGTATGTATGTATGTATATAGAGAGATGGAGAGAGAGAAATAAAGAGAGGTAGATATAGAGAGATAGAGGAAGAGAAAGTGAGAGAGATAGGTATAGAGGGAGAGAGAAGAAGAGGGGGGAGAGATGGAAAGGAATAGATAGATAGGAATAGAGAGATGGATATGCATGTATATATGTGTATATATTTATATATATACACATAAACACATATAAAGAGAGAAATGAAGAGAGCTAGGTACAAATAGAGAGATAGAGATGGGAAGATGAGGAGGGAGGGAGAGAGGGGAAGAGATAGAGGAGTGAGATAGAGAGATAGAGGTAGATAAAGGGAGAGATAGGTGGAGAGGGAGAGAGAGAGAAGGAGAGGAGGGAGTGAGGGATATATAGATAGAGAGATAAATAGAGAGATAGAGAAATAGGGAGATATAGGTAGAGAGAGATATGGATAGAAAGGGATAGAGAGAGAAATAGAGAGATAGAGATATATAGGACAGATGGAGTGAATAAGAGAGAGAGGTAGAGATAATGAGATATAGATAGAGAGACAGAGGGAGAGATAAGGAGATAGAGATAGAGGGGTAAATGGTGAGAGAGAAATGAGGTGATAGAGACAAGTAATAGAGAGATGTATAGAGAGGGAAATAGAAATAGATACATGGGGAGAGATAACAAGAGGGAGAGATAGAGATAGAGTGAGAGATAGATACCTCTATCTCTACCTCTACCTCTCCCTCTCTCTATTTCTTTACATCTCTATATCTCACTCTTCATATCTAAATTTTCTCTCTATCTCTCTCCCTCCCTCTTGATTTTAATTTTTCTTCTAAAAAATGCATGAGCACATTACATAATTATCACATTTGTGCATTCCTTGAGTATTATGAACCCTTAGGGATACATTTCCTTGGGCATCCAACCCAAAGGGTTAAAATTACATTGTTTACATCCAAAGGCATATTTTTTGTAAATTGCAAAAAAGAGACTAAATATCAAGCATGTTCTCCATTAGGTTTACATGTCCTTGGGTGAATCCATAATAGTGGTTTACAATTTGATGGAGGAAGGAAAATTGAGAAAAAATGACCCCATGGCAAAAAAATTGGTTTTAGGGGTTCGCATGAACCTACATGTTCGACCGAACTATAAAGGGGTTCGACCGAACTAGGGTTCGAGCGAACCCATTAACTAATGGGCCCACATTTCCCTTAAAAGACAAAGGGAAATGCATATTAGTAGAGTTGAATGAATACGAGATTGCATAGAACCCCCCTGGTTCTAGCGAACCCTCTTTTTCCCTAATTTTTTAATTTGTACACACAAAAAACCTAAAATTTTACGCTTTCAAGCTCCGGTTGGGGATGAAAATGGGGGAATATTTAGAAACCAAAATTGGAATCGAGTAGCCTTCAGAACGAGCTATCCAATGAATATAATTTTAGTATGTTTTGGTTTTATTATCTATCTATTTTTTAAGTTTTATTAAATATAGGTTTTCATCGAAAACAAAAATCTCTGTTCTGCACAAGTGGAAAAATAGAAGATTATAAAAAATTAAAAATTAAAAATATGAGTGCACCAGATATTGAAGTCCTTGATCCAACAAAAAAAAGAGAGAATAATTTTGATACATACAGTAAAAGTTATGCGTTATACGGTCGCGCTATGTCTGAATTGTCATTTGATTGACTTCTAAACTTGATTAAAGAAAAAATATTAAATAAAAACTATCTAACCAGAGTGGGGCTTGCCTAGATATGGAGTTAGAAATCTAAATTTGAAGAATTTGAATTTTATCCTTCATGGAAAAAAATCGTTATCACGGTGTGCATCACTTTTTTAAAATGCTATTTTTAAGAAAGCCATTTTGTAGGAGATGGAAAAAGTACAATCTGATTCCAAAAAATTAGAAAAAATATTTTTTAGAATCCTACAGACAAAATGTGACAAGACTCTAGTTTACATCATCTTCAAATTATTTACGGTTTAATCGCTATAGGTGCCCGAATGTGGAGATTGTGTTAAAAAAAAAATATCAGTGTCCAGTTTGGCCAAAAAGTGTAAACCACTATTGTGGGATCACCCCCTTCAATGTTGAGCTAAAAAAATATCATAATAAATGTCAATCTCTCTCTTACCTTTCTAACTATGTATTTTTTTATATATTTTGAATATGTTAAGGTTTTGATCTTTAATTTTTTTCTAGTGTCTTCCTTATTCGTCAAAAAACTATGTATAGTATTTTTGGTTTCATTTTTTACTCATTCATTCAAATTTGAAGAAAATTAAATTTTGACATTCTAGACTCTATTCTATACTCATTAAAAAAGTTGAAATTTGATTATTTTCTAAAAAAAATAGGGGAAAACATGCTCAATTTTTCATTTTTCAAGATGTGTTCATTATGAAAATTAGTAAAAAATTATATGCACTCATTAATAAATTAGCAGAAAAATTAGGCATAAACTACATAGTGTTAGCTAATATTCCACTTAAGTGATTTTTGAAATACTAAACAAATTAACATTTTATGTGGAGCACACTAGATGTTATTTTATATTTTTTTGACAAAAATAGGAGCACTTTGTGTGCTCCCTCTATTTCGACCTCTTAATCTCCATCATTTAAAAAAAAATAGTTTAGAAAGTAGATTTAGAACACTACAACTCTTTTTCTTGTTGCATCTTTAAATACATTGAGCATAACAAAGGGGCAAATATGTGCGAGGGCTTTGCTTCCCCACACAAAGTTGCGAACCATGGAGTGGATGCAGGCGATGATGAGAAGAAGTTACAGTCTGCTGTGAGGATCAAGGTGCGGAGCAAAGGCAAGAAAGTGAAAAATGGTAAGCAAAGGCTTGGTCGTGTGAAGGTGGGGGATGGAAGGAACCAATACTCCCTTTGATCTGCGACTGGTTCCCTATCATAGCCATCTCCATGTTTTGGTTTTGATCCTTTGTGTGTTGAGATGGGATTGATGCAGGTGGTAATGGAAAAAACCCTTGATCTAGCTACTGAATCCCTAGCAAAATGCAAAAACGGGGCGAATCCATACCATGTTTGCAGTGCCTTTTGTTTGGCACATATTTAGAAGGATAACCCTAGCCCTTCACCTCCTAGGTCACCACCAATCCCTGTTGCCACTTTTTTTTTGGAGTAGGTGTTGCGATCTAAGGGCTCATCTTTCTCTATTGGCGATGCGAAGGTTTCCTTTACCGACGAGCCGATGGACCTCTACATTTCAGATGAACATATCGGTGAGATCTCTGCAGATATTGGCATGTGTTCTTTGGCCTTCCAGTTCATGTGCAAGTGTCCGTCCCTAGATTCGGTTCTAGAATGGGCTAAACTGAATTGGAACAATCTTTCCCTTCCTATGGTCGACCCCATGGACTTTATTTTTTTCTTGTTCACCTTCAACTCAACTGAGGACTGCGATTTCTTGAAGCATAATGGCCCATGGTTTTATGGGAACTTTGGAATTTTTTTATCCCCATGGACCCCTTTTTTGATCTTGCTACTACTATGGTCACTGACATCCCTATGTGGATCAAGATCTACAATTTGCATCCTATTATGCGTGCTTCTTACCTCATAAAAATTATGATTAATCAGGTAGGTGTTTTTGTTAGGATTGATTCATAGGTGGTTGATCCTTCACGGAGATACATCTGGGTTTGTGCTTTGGTGGATATCTCCAAACCTCTTTCTCATTCCATTCGCATTCACTCATCGTTTGGCACCTAGACACAGTTTCTAAATTTTGAAGGGCTTCTTTTTAGGTGTTTTTGACTCAACAAATTGGGGCATAAAGTCAAGGCTTGCTATGCCAAGAATTTATTTGGTACAAGATACATCAATGTCAAAAAATGGGTGAAAAAGTTAGGAGTCCCTGATGCTAATTTCATATGGTGGAATCACAAGAAGTTCTTGTCCTCTACTCCTAATCTTGGGTCTACTCCTGAGCCTCCTATTGTGTCCTCTCCTCCTCATGCTGCTTGGGCTACCAACAATGCTGAAGCCCCCCCTTTTATTTTTGAGGAGGATGGATTTGATTCAGAGGGTACTTATCCTTTCATAGAGGACTTGGAGGAGAATTTTGATACTTTTGAAGAGGATTTTGTTCTTGCTCCCTCTAGGACTCTTGGGACTGGTCAAAGGGAATGTGACAAAACCAAACCTGATTGCAGAATTAGGAGAAAGAAAGGATAAAAATCTGATGTAGAGAAACTTTGTATTGAAGTTTTGGATGTTGTGGAGGAGGGTACTCAGTGGACTATGGAGGCCCTCCTTTCACGACATGCCAGAAAAGCCTAGTTTAACTTGGTGTTGGGCTTGAAGCCTCGTGTATATTGTAATTGGTTTCTCTTTCGTCTCTTTAGGGGTCTATGTATCTTGTTCTCTCCTCAATTCCTCTCAGACTTTTCTTCCTCTATGATGAACCCACTGGTTCTTTGTTCTTCTCTTTCTTGACTTGGTTGGCCTATTGTACCTTATTTTCTATGATTTAATAAAAAACTCTACTTATGAATCAAAAAAAGTATATTGAGCGTAACTATCTTTAATTTCTCATCCAAGATCATTTTTTACTTATTTACAAAAAGAGTGGCCACTTAAGAACCCCTTTTGGTCCACATTTCCATGCACATACCCACTAGCAAGAGTACCTACACTATGAAGATTACTAAGGTTATAGATGCCTACACGGTGAGGTGCTTGCACCAAAATATATTTTTAAACTTCACAATTATAGATGTGCTATAATAGAGTCCACATAAGTTATAGAGGCTATGGGTGCACTATTATACAAACTGACTACAAAAAAATATGAGGGTTTAGGGCTTTAAATATCCATTGAAAATACACTGTGGGTTACTATGGGTGTGCCATTTGACTATCTAGATGTGTTGTTCAATAGTGTGGATACACCAAACTAGGAATTATAGGAATTCCATGACAAAATTTATAAAAAGTCCTCCACAAAACATTAAAAATGATAGTAGTTAGCTTGGGATGTGGTCCCAATAGGTGTCCAGTCTAATGTGAAAAAAAAGGATTAAATTAATAGGAAATGACACAAATATGAATCCTATCCTACTATTTAAGCATTCACTTTAAATTAGAGAAAAAAGAATCCAAAAATGACAAAGAAAATTAAATATCTCACCATCAAAAACATTTGATGACCATAGGTTAGTGCTCCAACTGGTAATTGATGGTTGAAGTAGAGTGTGGGTTCCCAATCCTACAACATAACTTTGTTGTTTCCAAATTTCTTCCTTAAAAATGACTTGTGAATGGTTCAATTTATAGATTTTACATTAATTGAATGGATAGATGAGATGGGATCTCATGAGATGGAGAGATATGGTTTATTTTCATGTACTTAATAGAATGAGAAGATGACAAATGAAATCATGTGATTGGTGCATATGATTAGTGTAAGGATGGAGGAGAAATGCCAGATCAATATTTGATCAAATCTTGTTGAATGGTTGAGATTGAAAATGTCTTTTTTGCACTTAGAGCCATGTGCAAGATTTTGGAGCTTTGTGCAAGGTTGACCTTTGATTATTTTAATCAAAATTTATTGGAGCAATGTGCGATGATTAATTAGTTAACTACACTTGATTTATTTATTCAACTAATGATGAGGTTGAATTTTAGGAAGTAAATAAATATTGATCTATTTATTAAATTTATGGGAAGATGTTGGAAAAATCATTGAATCAATTAAGTAAATGGGATTTATTCAATTAATGTGGGAACATTAGAATATTTAAATTAATTGAATAAATAAAGGTAATTTGTCCAATTAATATTAGAGGAAATGTTTGATTGGTTATTAAATATTAAAATTTATTTAATTAATATTAGAAGAATGATCTCAAATGAATGAATTAAATAAATTTTGCTCATTTAATTATTCTCAAAAATGGATATGTGAGATAGAATTAGTGTCATGATGGTAAAAATGTGGGAATACATTTTAGGTGTTTATATTTTTTATTTTTTAACATATATCAAATAGAGGTATTTGACTTATTGTAAAAAATCTATTTTGATTAGAAAAGATATATATATATATATATATATATATATATATATATATATTTGTAAAGCCTACTTTGATAGATACATTCTTCCAAATTTTCATGTCATGATAGCTTTTTCTATACATAGAAAAAATGATATAAATTTATAATTTGTGTTTAATGAAATCCTTCCATGTGGCATATAGGGAAAGTGATACTACATTAAGTGTTTAAGGGAAACACATATAAATGTCAACAATGCTATCTACAATGAACTTTATATATCTTTCCTTGTGTCAAGATTTTGGCACACTATATTATATGAATTGTTAAATCGACATGTGTGCCACAAGTGGGACATGGATTTATGCTTTCACCTAATAATAAAATAGGAACACTAGGAACACTTTTGCATAAATTTAATATTCTAGACTCTTAATATTAACCATTTTTTAGATAGATTAATATTTTACTAACTAGATTTACAGTATAATATTTTTTGTCTTAATCACAACTTCAAATTTTGAGTGAATATATCTTGATTTATGTATCTAAGTTTTGGTTTAGCTAATTTCAAGAAAAAAGTGGTCATTTTTTAGCCCCCTTTTATTTCTTATTTTCATGCACTTACTCCTTATCATAATATAATCACATTTTGAGCTCGATTATTAATTACTAATTCACTAATGCCTTATGTTCTTATTATAACCATGAAATTCTATGTAGAATACAATGTTCTACCCTTTTTGGCTTCAACTTATCAACAATTTCATTCGACCCTAGATTATTGATACTAGTACTATCAATGATAACTTTACAAAACCAACTTGTACTCTCATATATTATTTTGAATACACTTATTCTCTAGGGTAATTCATGCCTATCCACATCATCAAGTTTCAACAAAAATATCTTCATTATCAAAGACTGAACTCTTTCTATTCATCTACTTGGTTTTGTGATCCACTTGATTCTTCATGTACATGTGAAAATATTTTGTTTCCTTCTAATATTCTACTATTATTTCCTTGAGCTTGGGGAAATTAAAATGCCATATATTCTTCTATTTGTCATTCAAAATAAGTTCATATAAATGATCTTCCACCACCTCTATCACAACTTCTTCTACTTCATTGATATCTATTAGTCCATTTGTTGTAGTATGAATTGTCACTATATATCACCTCAATATATTCATTATAATTTCTTCTACCATTTGTTTGAAGTCTTTGTCTTTGAAATCTACCACATTTTACTCCTTAATTATTTTATCTTATCTAAAATATTTTGTTTAACTTTTCTCAAACTTTTAATACAAACTAGTAAACTTATTTAACTATCTACTATCTTACCATATTCAATCCCTCTTTGATATATTATCTCAATCCCTTTATGAATATTGCCACTTTTTCTTAGTCAACTCTATGTTTAAATTTTTTAAACTATCATTCTATAAAGTTCTTTAGTATAATACTAAACATTCTTCTCCTTTTTTCTTAATTTTAAAATATTTTTAATAACTCTAATTGGTAATCTACAAGTATAAATTTAATTTTGAACATTGATATCATCATCTCTCTTTTCTCTATATTTTCCTTACCTCTCATATTTCTTTCCAATTCTAGCTCCTTCTACCATATAGGAGTATATCCTTTCATTTTTTTCTTGGCATATTTAATAATTTTAGAAACTACAATTTATTCACACTTAAAATATTATTCTATATTATTTATCCAATTTATCAATCAATTTGTATATATAAAATTTTCATCTACTTTACCCAATTCATATATTTTGCCTCTTATTCTTCCATATTTGATTTAGCAATTTGTGTATTCTCTTTCATTATTCTTCTTTCATTTTATTCATCACTCTCATCACATATATGATTACAATCCCTTCTTTTATCTTATTCAACAATATATAATTAAATCTAAACATTCCTCATCATCTCAAATATTTCTTCTATCCTTGTAACAATATGAACAACACCTTAACCAAGCTACCCACTCTTAATGGAGGAAACTTAATTTTTGATTTGATGCAAACTACCTCATGTTTAGTGACCTATTTATTATCTTCCTTTACAAACTACCTTAATTTGGTGATTTATTTACAAGAATAATCCCCTTGATACCTTTTTCCAAACACATAGTATTGAAATATCTCTATTACCACTTGATGCACTCACATAATCACTTTCATTTCTTAGGATTCAAAACTTATTTGGATACCACTTAACACCCTTAGAATCCAAAATCATGCTTTGATATCACTTGTTGCAATCATGGATGGAGGATCCAATGAAGGATTAACCAACCATATAGCCAATATAACAAACACTACATGATAGAAATAAAGTGGCACAAAAAATAGATAGAAAAGTGATAGTATTCATTCATAGCCATAATTATATTTAGATTCTTACAATAAGGTCTTTCAATAGAATAAACCATATTCCTTGAATACAAAGTACCCAAGCACGATTGGTGTATTCAAACTTGATTACAATATTCTAAGCTAATACAAAATATGATGCTCTTTAGATATAGATACCAAACTCTCTCTTAAGATAACTTCCTATATCTAAGATTACTAGATACTCTTAAATTTAAGCTAAAGGATTCTTTTATAGTGGGCATAATCAAACTTTATTTGAAAACCTATAAAATAAACCAAACATGACCTTTCTTAGTGATGTAAGAATGATCTTACACTTTAGATGCTCTTGCATCAACATTGGGGTATCCATATTGTGGTTGGGCCATAGAAACATTATAATTATGAGGGTTCCATTGAGAGGAATTCCTTAAAATAGATGCTTTAAAATAGTACACAATGGAAAGAGTCATAGTAACTAAGGCTAGAGTTGCCCCACTTGCAAACACCCCTGACTTTACAACTTTGCAATTAAATTCACTTGATGTCACATCTTCATTTTGTTTGCTACTAACAATAGCTCCACCAATAAGTAAGATAAATGCAATTGTAAAAGTAATCCTGTAAAAATACAAATAAAAAAGGGTCATCTTTCCATTTTACATGAAATGTTATTATTGCATTGGGTTGATGATTGACGAGTAAAAATCTATATATAGAGTTGTTGTCCATAGAAAAATTGTACTGCTTTAAAACCCTTCATCTAGTGACTAGAAGGAACTGTAGAAGGTTAATACAATATTTAATTGCATAAAGAAAACAATAGAAAAAAATACAATCAAAAATATCTTTGAGCTATTATAACTCAATAAAAAATATTTTTCTTATGAAAAAAAACAAAAAGCCAAATTTAAAACCTAAAATTATAAAAAATATTATAAATATTAGTAAGAGAAAAATTGTAACTCATATTGATCTATGTCCTTTATTTTTACTAGCTTATAAAGATTATATATTGTGTGAAGATTACAAGTAACAAAATTAAATTATAAAGATCGTATATTGTGTAAAAATCAAAAATAACAAAATTAAATGAGAAATTAGTGTGCAATGCATCCCATACAAAACCATAGTCTAACTAAACAACAATAATTTGTGCAAGACATATCAAACTAATTTAGCCCAATCCATTCATCTCCTATTAAATTTGGACAATATATTCAAAACTAAAGCTCACTTCTAAATACAATAACTAGTTTTTTCTTTTCTTTTTTGTTGGAGATACCCCTGAGGGGGTCCCCTTTAGCTTAATAGCTAAGGTCTGAGGGGTATCCATTCCACCAAAATCCGCCCGAGGCATGATCAAGGCCTCATCCCTTTTAGGCGTCGGGGCTTTGCACTCAGCAAGACTTGATCGCTGGTGGGCTCATTCTGAACCTTTCAACTTCACCAGTAGACCAAGGGCCCATTGACACAATAACTAGTTTTGGTATGAGATTGAGAAGAAATTACCATTAAAATTCACTTGAATAAATCATAATGGATATATAAACATTTTACATATAATTAGACTATACACAAAGCACGCAAAATAAATTTTAGATAATTCAACTTCTCATTATAAATTATTATTTTATAATATTAATCCTATGTTAATGACAGATTTATGAAATTAATACAAGTGCATGAAATCATATGCTCTTAAACAGAATATATGTCTAAAGATCATATAAAGATATTTTTGTTCAATCAAAACTCTAAATTTATCTTAGTATATAAGATCAAAACCTTTCTTACTATAATCACCTCTGTTGTATTGAAATCGTATTTCACTATGTGAAAATAACCATAAAATTCCACTTTTTAGATAGTAGATTAATATACAATTCCCGTTTATAAAAGATATGCATAAATTGACATGAAAATCTAGATCAATTCAATAAGATGGTATTTAATAAAGAATATATATAAGTAAAAACACAAACCAAGATAAAACACAAAGATCTAATATTAACCAAGAGCACTCTTTTCCCATTAATTGGAATTAAAAAAATAATAATATACCACTAAAACTAAAACTATTAAAACAGTTTTCTATAACTTATGAATCACCTAAATATAGTACATAGTCAAAAGCATAAAAAGTTCAAAGATCTATATACGTAAAGATCACATAAGGATATTTGTGGGCAATTAAGACTCTAGATTCATCAGTTAATGTAAGACATATGATCAATATGTTTCTTACAATAGGAACTATATTAAGGTTTTATTTTATTATTTGAAGATGAATGGCAAGGATTCTATTTATTAAATAAATAATCTAATATTTTAGTAGATATAATTTTTCTATAATTCATGAAGATAATAGTATGAAAGTTTGTAGATTCAACTGTGTATGTTTTTTAAATCGATGTTTCTAATCATAGTTAGTGATCCATCATCATAAAGAGGAGAGTGATGAAATTTATGAAGATAATAGTATGAAAGTTTTTGGATTCAACTATGCATGTTTTTTTAAATCGATGTTTCTAATCATAGTCAGTGATCCATCATCATAAAGAGGAGAGTGATGAATTGGATTGTAGAAAACAACTAATCATGAACTTTAAGGCTAATTCTGCAATCCAATTTATCACTCTCCTCTTCCTTATTATAGATCACTGAGTATGATTTAAAACACCGATCTTAAAAAACATACACAATTAAATTCACAAACTTTCATACTATCTAATACTTTGTTTGATAAAAATATTAACATTTACATCTCTGCGTAAAATTGAAATGGAAACCCAAATCAATTCACAAAAGATGGTATATTAGTGAAAATACAAACAATATCAGTCTATGGAGATCTATTACTACTCAAGGGCACTCTCTTGTCATTCCAAAACAAAATATTGTCCTTTTTAGAATAACTCACCATGAAACAGCAAGGCAGACAATGGCAATTGTTCTGCTGGAGGTTGGAGGATTTGGATCCCCACATGTACAACAAACACAACCAGCTACAGAGTTTGCAATAACTTGAGCCACAAGTAGGGCAACAGCCGCAGTTATGCCCAATACTGAAGCATAACTTTTGGGATATAAACAACTCCCATTCAATGCCAATTCAACCTCCTCAACCTGTAAAACAAAATGGCTATTAACCTCCCTTGAGGTGGTTGTTCAAGAAGAAAGGAAAGAAGATAAAATATATCATAGACTGAAACAATAAAAACTTGAGATAATGACATTTACCCTGACATGCTTGGCCTCTGCAACAAAGCCCAACATAGCTGCTATCAAACCCAACAACCCCACCACTGAACAGACTACCTTATCTGACTTGTTCATCCTCAACCATACCTCCATTTCAGACCACCTTAGCTGCCCGCCTCTACCAAAACTTGTTTATGTTTTTTTTACAGATACCCACTACTTTATAACTTCCAGCTGAACGATTTGTAATAAGCCTGTTCGAGTCAAGTCAAGTCTTATCCTGACTTGACTTCAAAAATTAAAGCTAATTTTGAAGGGCCCGGAAACCCTAACCCTAAACTAAAGCTATTGTTAATGGCCGACAGACAAAGTTGCAGGTCACAGTCGTGAACAATTTCTTGGAAAGTGAGGTCTAGTCAGTCCACCAAATCAACGATGCAAAGAAAATTTTGGAAACCAAAGTTTCGTAGCAAATTACTGAATTGGCTTGCTTGACCCGGCCAGGTATTTGCCTCTCCCCGTACATTGTAAACCCATTTGTTACGCAAAACTTTTGAGCGACTTTTTAGCCCGGCTAATTAGAAAACGTACCCAATACGCGCGTAACGTTCAATACAATTCTCTTAAATATAGAAAAGATGAAAATAAATAAAGGGAAAAATAAATAGTGTTCAGCTTTCTCGACGCTGTCCATGTGAGTCTATGGGGTGTGCCTTCTTACCACCTATCTTTTTTTTGAATATATATTTTAATCATTATAATTAATATAGATTAGCCTATTCATAAAAAAAATTCAGCTTTTAAATTTTATCCTAGGTATTTCTTAATATAAATAAGAGATGTATTGTGTTTGGTTCTTATTGTTGATTAGTTTGTGTATTTAGTAGAGATAAAGATGGTGAAATAGTAATTGGTTTTGTCAAGGATAATTGAGTTGTTAGAATATATTTAGTTAAATAAAGTCATGACAACATGAATTTTGGATCAATAATATGCATGATCATATTGTATTTGGCTCATATCGATGATTTGATAGTCGGAATTGTAGTTAGAGTGAAGGTTAAATCATCGTTGAAATTGTAGTTAGAGTGAAGGTTTGTGACTTAGATTGCATATATAGTGCACTATTGTAGTAATTGCGAGTTGTAGATGACTTAAATTCTTGTTAGTCATTTTTTGCATTGAAACAATAATGTGATATTAGATAACAATACACTATTTCAATCAGTGTGAATAAAATTTGTAAACACATAATTAACTATATTTAAGGCATAATTATATTTTATGTAAGTCTTCTTTTTTTAAAATTAATATTTTAAAAGTCAACAATGCAATTTAATAGAAGAGGATTTTATTAAAAACATAATTAATTTACTCTATCACCTCACAATTAAAAGGGACTATTGTGATGACTATAATAGTGTTCAATATCGTTATAGAAAAACATTAATAGAGTTGAATTGTGAGCCTCAAATTAATATTTGAATAAGACTTACATTATTGAGATAAATGGAATTTTATCACAAGAATTTTATGCTTTGAAAATGCAATCAAATTTAAATAATTCATTTATGCATTGACTATTCTCAACATAAACCAATAAGAAAATAGATAGATAAACATTTTTTTTTAAATTTTTTAAATAAAAATAATTATTATAGACTATATCATTGTTGTTTAGATTATTAATTATATATGATGATTAGATAAATAAATATACAAAATTACATTGACACACAAGAGGCGAGGTGCCTTGACTTGTCATCTCATCACTTGGATTAGCTGCCATGTTCTTGCCAATTAAATCATGAATATCATCTTGACATCTTGAAGCTACAACATGTCTAAGATTAGTCAAGGGAGTTTGATCTTGAAATCTCATGAGATCAACATCTACTATATCTTCTTCATCCATTTCATCATGGGCATCTAACCATGAGTTGCCATTATCTCCTTCTTTGTGGGTCATGCATGAAATAACACATTTATGACCATGTATAGGCTCAAGTTGATCAAACCAAGTATTCATATTAGGAAGTATAGCTATGTCATGGGATGCATTACTTTCATCCTTATCATCAAGACTAGATGTATCATCTTGAATGTATTCCTTAGTAGCAATAGACTAAATTATAGTCATAGTTGATGAGGATTGACCACTTTCAACTATTATAAAGTCATCTAAGGTTTAAATAATTTATATGGTTGATAATTGGAGCATCAACATTGTTCATATTAGTTGAAATAACCTCATTGGGAATATCCTCATCACCATCCACATCAATACCACCACAAAGTACCTTTGATGCATCATATTTAGGAGTGGGTTGCATAATTTTTTGGTTTTCATCCAATTTTATAACCCCCACCTCTTTGATGATCGATAAAAATGCAAGAAAAATAAGCTCTAAATGTTGTTCATTATGTACCTAGTACTAATTAGGAAATAATAAATCAAAGGTCTACATGAATTCTAGCACCTAGAATCTTCTATTCATGACCGAGTTTCTTCATTATACTATTAAAAATTAACCAAATACAACAACATTTTCACTCTTATTTTTAGACATGTTATGGTCAATTTACACCTATTGGTGATTATTAAAGCAATTTACTATCTTTTAGTTTGTACAAACAAAGTGTTCCTTTTAGTATTCTTCAATAATTTTAGATTTTTCTTCACCATAATATTGTGTTCACTTCCTCAAATAACAAGATACTCAATCAGTTTATTATGATAATTATCATGTTACTTACCAATCAAGTTACAAACACCCTCCTTATGTTTCATACCCTAAAATCACATGGGGTACTCATTAGCTTGGTGATGTTAACTTCCTAGATCTTGATTGACAAGAGAGTGTTGATTTAAAGTGGGTTCTATCTCAAATTTAAGGGTTCTCCTAACTAGTTTTCCATGTTAAAAATAAAAAATAGGATTGATAATAAGGTCTAACTACAACTTGTAATCTTCCTCAATTCTAATGGTTTATCATGCTTTGTTGGTATATTCTCTTTCCAAGTCATTTCCATATTTATTGTTAGTGTGAAGATGATTTTATCGATCTCATTTACTCTTATCTAGTAAACCTATTCTCACTACTCTTAAGCTCACTTAGAGATTTTTAAGAGTTTTGTCTCACCTGATAAGGACTTACACATCTCCTCATATTTGTACCAATTATTCCACATGTGTCATACCTTTTGGAGGGTTAGTCAATTATCTATTCCTACCTTCTTTCTCTTTTTCCTACATATACAAGGAATTGATTATCTTATTCTATTTAATTTTGCATGATAGTTTTTGGTATTATTTTGTTAACATTCATTGTGAAAAAATTGGTTTTTGCAATCATTTTATTGCTACTCCAACATGGTATTGGAACCATGAATAATGAATTCAATCACAATTTTTCTTCAATCCTACACTTATCCCTATCATTGATGCATTTTAGAACCAAATCAACATTACCATTGAGTTTTAAATTTGCAAGAAAGCTAAAATTACCTATCATTTTTCAACAGAGGCAATTTTTTTGGAGGCTTGTACCTACACCATATAGAATTCCATATGGCTACAATTGTAAGGCTAAAAACATATTTTTTTAGAGGGGCTCGTTGCTAAGCATCAATCTATACAAAATTTGTTGAATAGGAGAACTAAGAGGGGGGGTGAATAAGTTGTTACAAAATTAAACCTTTTCATAGTTCTAATACTTAATATTGCTTAAATGATTAATCATCAAATTCCAATGTAGAAACTCAAATCCAACACATAAACACAATAACACCAGATTTACATGGAAAATCCAATAAGGGAAAAACCACAGTGAGGATTAACTCACACTATAGAGAATATCAAAACCGATTACAAAAGGCTCATTGCTTGAAACAAGGACTCATTGTCTGAAACAAGGACTTACTTTCCAATGGGGCTAACAACCTGGAGGGCTCACTGCCATAGAGATACAAAGAAGACTTGTTATAGAGAGACTACAATCCCAATGCAATAGAGGATTCCACCACAATCACTTGATCAAATTGCATGAATGATAGAGTTCACCTTTTGCTCACTACATCTGAAAATTCAACATTAAGCTTCACATTGATCTTCCACACACACAACACACACTCTTATTGAATAGAATCAATGTCGCACCAAACTACACTTTCTCTTTTCTCTTATTGCTCTTCTTATTCACTCTTGTATATTTTCTATCACTTAATTTATCTTACATTTATACCATCTTCAACTTTCAAACATATCCAAAGTCGACCATCCAAATCCAAATTCAAAACATTCTAGGGTGGAATTAGAATGAGGGTGACCCAAACACATGCTTCATAGGGACCAAAATAGATCCAACACACTTCATCAACCTCAAAAGTAGTATTTCACACAAGGTCAACCAAACCAGTGTAAAACACATAGAACCTTTAAGCACGAACTTTCCAAATGCCAAAATTATCTTCAATACAATCAGGGCAACTCAACTTCAGAACCACAAGGCATAAGACTTCATCAAAGAGAAATCCAGACTAGCAACATTTCTCCCATACCTCAACCAAAAACACTGAAAACCATAGTTCACAACTGGTGAACACAACTTGCATTTTATAACAAATTAACAACCAAAAATCTAGATATAACATCTTCTAACAACCATGAACAACATGTCAGAACCGTACAAACATAGGAGTAAATCCAGACCAAAACCTGGAGCAACCACTGAACACCTACAACATATCTTCATTACAATTTTCTCAATATCCTCTACATATACAACCGACAACAACTAGTTAAAAACTAGTTGACTGGTTGACATCAATGACAACACTTTCAATCTTTCCATTCTTGCAAAAATCTCCCCTTTGTCATTGATGACAACACATGATGTGAAAAACCATCAAAGACAACATACAAGCTCTGAATACACTTTTTCTATTTCTCTCACATGCTTCTTCTTCCCCTTTGATATCAATGGAAAAGGAAAAAGAATATTTAACATTGATTTCTCATTTGACATGAAAAATAGAATACTCATAATGACAACACCTGACACTACCTGCTCCCCCTAAGAGGTAGCCACCAAAACATCAACCCAGAAGAAAGATAGATCCATAGATCCACTGGACTGATGCATCTCCATATGCATCTAGTTTGAAAAAGGAGAGGAAATAAACCCTAACTTCTCTCAGAGATACTCAAAAGTATGTTTAGGAAGAGCCTTCGTGAAAATATCAACAATCCAATCCTTTGTTAGAACAAACTCAAGCTTTACTTCATTCTCCATGACCTTCTCTCTCAAGAAATGATATCTAATAGATATATGCTTCATCCTCAAGTGCATTTCTGGATTCTTTGAAATGTTAATTTCACTTGTATTGTCAAAGAAAATAGAAATGGGATCATCATATGCCATTGCGATATGTTTCAATGTCTATTTCATCCATAGAACTTGTGTACAACAAGATGCAACAACAATATACTCAACTTCAATAGTAGACAAGGGGACTGAATCTTGCTTTTTACTCAATCATGCCACCAATCTACATCCAAGAAAGAATACACTACCACTTGTACTTTTATTGTCATCTACACAACCAGCCCAATCTTCATTTGTATAGGCACTAAGTGTAAAGTAAATATCTTTAGGATACCACAATCCATAATCTAGAGCACCATTCAAATATTTGAAAATTCTTTTAACAATAGCAACATGAGTTTCCTTAGGGTCTTCTTGAAATCTAGCCACAAGACAAACAACATGCATGTTATCTGGTCTAGTAGTAGTCAAATACAATAATCTACCAATCATAGATCTATACTTGCTCTGATTAGCCTTAGGTGAATCATCATCTTTACCCAATTTGTAGCTAGTCACCATAGGAGTACTTACTGGTTTAGAACCATCCATCCCAAACTTCTTCAACATATCTCTCACATACTTAGACTGTGAAATGAAAATTCCCTTCTTTGTTTGATCAATCTATAGCCCAAGAAAGAAATTCATCTCCTCAAACATAGACATTTCAAATTCTTTATGCATCTCTTCTACAAACCTCTTACACATATTTTCATTTCCTCCAAAGATAATGTCATCAAAATTCACTACTACAATCAAGATTATGTCATTTTCAATCTTAAAGTATATATTACTATCTATTGTACCTTTATTAAAGCCTTGCTAAATCAAATACCTATCTAACCTTGCATACCAAGCTCTAGGAGCCTGCTTCAATCCATATAAAGCTTTCTTCAATCTTTCACCAAGTAGACTTCTTACTCTTGTAGGACCACAAAATATATATGAACTAAATCCAGTAGTCCAGTAGTGGACTGTTCCTTTGATCTGTAATTATTTCTTGCTTTCTTTCCAAACTGACAATTCCTGCAAATAGCATTAATAGGATTTTTAATTCTCGGTAAATCTCTCATAGCTTGAACAACACTTATCCTTTCCAATTTATCAAACTTCATATGACATATTCTCCTATACCATAACCAACTGTCATTAATCTAAGTCATAAAACATCATCCATCAGCACCCTTAAGTTGATAGATATTCCCTTAAAATTTCTTTCCTATAGCAGTCAATGTTCTAAATCCTTTCTGGATCTCACATCTCTCATCCTTAAACACAAGATCATATCCTTTTTTGCACATCTGACCAACACTCAATAGGTTATGCCTTAAACCCTTAACATAGTAGACATCGTCAATATGATGCTTTCCATAAAAAATTATTGAACATATGCCACAAATTTCAACACCAGTATCATCTTCGAACATAACCAAGCCTCCATCATATATTTTAAGCTTAAAACAAACTTAGTTTTATCACCAATCATGTGATGTGAACAACCACTATCAACTACCCAAAAATTCTTCTCTTGTTTACCATGTAGGGTAGAGATAACCGTACCTTCATTTTTCTCCTTCTCTGGAGGGCTTTCTTTTACCTATTTTAAAGAATTAGTAGAAGTAGGTTCATCCTTAATTGCCAAGAACAAGCATTCATTGTCATCAAGATCTTCATATTCTGAATCCTCATCAGATATACTAGCATTCTCATTCACATATTAAGCTCTTTTAATCTTCTTTCCTTTCTTTTCTTTCTCATATCTTTGCTTATTTCTTTTAGCTCTTTCTAAACATTTTGCAACATAATGACCTATTTCTCCACAACTAAAGCACTTAAATGGAAATTTACCTTCATACTTATCGGAGCCTTTCCTCATTCTTCTTACAAATTTAGCTTCTATTTCATAAAAGATTTCTTCATCCGGATCTTCAACTTTTGTAGCTTTAAAAGCAGTCTCTGATTTGCACCCATTCCTTAGACTAACTTCCTTATCTCATAAGAAGTCAAAAATCCTAACAACAGATTCTTACTATAGGTCTTATAATCTATAGTTTGCTCAATAGCACTCACCTTCTCACTATAAGCATCAGGAAGAGTTCTGAGAATCTTCTTTACAATCCTAGTTTCATCTATAGTAGCGCCAATTCCTCGCATTTCAGCCACTATCTCATCTAATCTATGTACATAAGATTTGATATCTCATCTTCAAACATATGTAGAAGATCAAACTATTTTTCCAAGTTCTATAATTTCACCTCTTTGACTCTTTCATCACCATCATGTGCTCTTTCCAAATCATCCCAGACTTCCTTAACTGTCTTCAAATTTTGAACCTTAATCAATTCGGAATGTACCAAACTATTCTTCAAGATGAACTTCGCCTTATTTTTTGCTTCATGTGCTTTGATCTCTTCAGGTGTACTCGAAACATTAGTAGGAGGAGTGTAAGGATTTTTGTAAGCTTTCTCCACATCATATCCACAATACTCCAAATATTCCTCCATCAATACTTTCTAGATACCATAATTAGTTCCATCAAACCTCAGATAATCAAAAACCATTTTGTTAGCCATCTCAAACCTTCCTCAAGTGGTTAAGCTCTTCACCAAGGAACCTTGCTCTGATACCAATTTTGGAATAGGACAATGGTGAGGGGGGGATGAATCAGTTGTCACAAAATTAAATCTTTAATCCAATCACCAAAACTAATACTTAATACTACTTAAATGATTAATCATCAAATGCCAATGAAAAAACTCAAATCCAACATATAAACACAATAACACCATATTTATGTGGAAAACCCAATGAGGTAAAAGCCATTGTGAGGATTAACTCACACTATAGAGAATATCAAAATTGATTACAAAAGGCTCACTACTTGAAATAAGGCTCACTGCCTAAAACAAGGACTCATTATTTGAAACAAGAATTCACTGTCCAACAAGGCTAACAACCTAGAGGGCTCACTGCCACAAAGATACAAAGAAGACAAAGAATACTTGTTATAGAGAGACTACAATCCCAATGCAACAAAGGATTCTACTACAATCACTCGATCAACTTGCATGAATGATAGAGTTCACCTTCTATTCACTGCATCTAAAAAATCAACATTAAGCTTCACGCTGATCTTCCACACTCACAACACACACTCTTACTAAATAGAATCAATGTCGTACCAAACTACACTTTTTATTTTCTCTTATTGCTCTTCTTGTTCGCTCTTGTATATTTTATATCACTTAACTTATCTTGCATTTATACCATCTTCAACTTTGAAACATATCCAAAGTCGGCCATCCAAATCCAAATTCAAAACATTCTAGGGTGGAATTATAATGAGGTTGACCCAAACACATGCTTCATAGGGACCCAAATAGATGCAACATGCTTCATGAACCTCGAAAGTAGTATTTCACACAAGGTCGACCAAACTAGTGTGAAAACACATAGAACCTTTAAGCAAAAACTTTCCAAATCCCAAAATTATCTTCAATACAATCAGGGAAACTCAACTTTAGAACCGCAAGTCATAAGACTTCATCAAAGAGAAATCCGGACCAACAACATTTCTCCCAGATCTCAACCAGAAACTCTGAAAACCTTAGTTCACAACTAGTGAACACAACTTGCATTTTACAACAAATTAAATACCAAAAATCTGCATATAGCATCTTCTAACAACCATGAATAACATGTCAAAACCACACAAACATAGGAGTAAATCTGGACCAAAACCCAGAGCAACCACCGAACACCTACAACATATCTTCATTACAATTTTCTCAACATCCTCGACATATACAACTGACAACAACTAGTTAAAAACCAGTTGACCAATTGACGTCAATGACAACACCTTCAATCTTTCCATTCTTGCAACAAAATCCTCATTTTTGCAATGACCAATCTTTAGTTTTCTAAGCATTATTTTCTCCATTGATAAAGAATGATTTTTGGTGATTAATAATTCTTGAGAGGAATTTTTGATTGGTGTTTTCTAATATTTTTTTACAATTTTAGCATGAAATTCTTTTGTTTTGAGTAGTCTCTAGTTTTCTAAGAGGAGTATTGTTACTATTTAGGATTTTTAGTGTGGTGGCTTTCAACTCTCTAGCTTTATGAAGTCTTGGTGAAATTTGAATTTTTAGATGTTCCCATTCCATTGCCATTTATTGTAGCATTTGCACCATCATATTTTTTGTGTTTTCATTCCATTTACCTATCGAGGGGGTTTGCATTGTCAATTTTTTTTCCACTCAACTTTTTTATATATTTACATCACATCCCTTATTCTCAAAATCACACCCTTGATCGTAAATTGGTATGGATTATTAGAGCTAAATTTGAGAGTTAGGAGGAGTAACTAATCTATCTAATTAGTCACTAATATCTCTATTGAGGGTGGTTTTAATCACTTACAATGTTCTAGGCAATAAGGGTTTATTTCCCCTCTTAAAAAGTAGTGAAACTACTCCAAGGTTCTTGTATAACTAGTTCTTAGTCATGTTGGTATAGCATAGGTTTGTTTTCAACATGTTTACAAGGATACTGGCATACTATATTTTTGGAAAATAACATGCAATCACAAAAGATAATTCTAAGACCTTATAACAACAGATTGCATTTAAAAAATACAACAAATTTATATTAATTTGTTTCTCTTTTAAAACAATTTTGAGACCATTTCTATAATAAAAGTAAAAAGAAGGAGAGTCACAAGAAGTAATGTAAATATATTCTAAATGGACAATGATCTAGGAAACAAACATTCCATTAGCCAATTTTGTATGTTTAAATGATATCTTCAAACAACCATTAATGTAAATATCATTTCACACATCTACAATTAAAAGTGGCGCAATATTCAAAGGGAATATAAAATTCACAAGATTTTTAGACTTCATACAACCAAAACACCTCGAACATGCATAGATCTAGGAAGAAATCTTACTTAAGTCCACAATTACTAACAAAATCTTATTACTTTGACAATTTAGGTTGAAATGAAATGATCATACTATCACCATAACACCAAATCCAGATGCATGCAACATAGGTGTTATTTTTAGATGAATAAAATAAACTCGTGTACAAAGGCCAACAAGTGAATTACACATCGAGATTGTATTGCTTGTATTGCATAAATTACATAAGAATTGGATCCTTTGGAATGACCTAGAATTGAAAATATATAGAAAAATCAGTTCCCATAATTGTGGATCTTGATAAAAATCAATTGTAACTAACTAGATAGCACTTGAGTTTTTAACTAAAAATAAACTAAAATTGAAATAAAGCATAACTATACACCCTAGTTGTGGTTTAGTTTAACTTGCTAAAATTTAGGAAAACAAAAGTAATCTGAAATAAAACTAGACTTGAACTAAAATCCAACTAACAGTATTCAAATTTCCAATGCCTCCTTTATTCCTTCATCTAGGCATGGATCTTATCATCATCACTTATCATATTTTCCATTTCCAAATCTACTTTTCTTAGATCTAGGTGTGTGTTTTGGAACTAGCAGTTCAAATTTTCCTATGCCACTTCATCTTTAAGGGTTTGGGGTCCTGATTATTTGCAAAAAACATAAAAAGAGTTAACTAACAACAACAACACTGACATCTCCAATCACTTGGAAAAGTTATCAAACCATGTTGGCATAATTTCATTCATTTTCTCCATAGGTGGCCCTTTGTGGAATTGGATTTCAACCCCTTGATCAAATGTAGTCTTCTCCATTTGCTATTGTATATGAGTGAAAGACTCTAATTCTTCCTGGAGAGACTGAAGCTTTATTTCTTATTCACCATTTTGTTGATACCTTCCTGTGTAAGTTGTGTTGGAAGATTGAGTTGTTTCAAAGTTTCTTGGGTGTTGTCATTGATGTCAACCCCTTGTATAAAGAGAGTGTTAGAATTCTACTAGTATTGATGATGTGTCTGGAATTGTTGGTATTGATGTCAACACATGCTAGTGTTGTCATTGATGTCTTACTTTAGTATGGTTATAGAAGTTGTTGGCCTAACTTTTGTTTGGGGAGATTGCTATAGTCGGAAAGTTTTGCATGTTGTAGATGTGTTGCAAAGATGTTAGTAATGTTGTTGATGAAGTTGGTTAACTTGGTTTCCAAGTGCTTTTGAGAAAATTTGAATAAAAGAAAGTTTAGTCTGACATAGTGGTGTTCAGTATTTTACTGTACATTTATTGATGATTGAAGATATGTTGATATGGCTTGGACATGATAATCAGAGGTTTTAAAAGGTTTCATATACAAATTTTTAGGTTTTGGATCATACTGCAGTGGAAGGTATGTTTGATAGTATGTTTGTTTGGTGAAATAGGGCGTCTGGGAGAAATTAGATTGCTCTGCATTTCTCTTTAGTGAAGGTTCTAGTGTTTTGGATCTAGGAATGTGCTTATATCATTTGTATCTACCTTCCCTTAAAGTTTTAGGTGTTGAGTTGTTTCACAAAGTTGTTTAGTGTGTTGGATGTTTGTGCTAGTATGTCTGGTTGCATAGAATGAAGGTGTTCTTGAGTTTTAGGTGGTTGCAATAGTTGTGGAAAATATTCTGATGATGTTGGAGTATTATGAGATGTTGAATATATATTTTGGAATGTTGTTGTGTGGTTTGTAAGATGATTTTAGACCTGGAGAGGCGTTCTTGTGGTTTCTTGTTAGTGTTAGTGTAGGTTTGGCTGACCTAGTGTGCTAGCGCTAATTACAGAGGATAATTATTGTTTGAGGAAGTGTTGAGAAGTGTTTTGGTGTAGATTTGGATCCAAGTCAAGTAGTGGCATGGTTTGGCTTCACTTTTTTACATTGTGTAAGTGTTTGGTGTTGACCTATTTGATGTTGCATGATTAAGGTGTATAAGTTTCCTTTAGGCTAACCTAATTGAGATTGTTTTAGGTCGCGGAGGGTATAAATGCAAGGAGAATTTTTGTGTGGATTAAGTAAAAAGTGTGTGATGTGAAATATGTGAATGTGATCAAGTTTGATGATCTGAGGTTTAGCCTTAATTCCTATTACTTATAGATGCAGTGAACAGAAGGTGTCTACATTTTAGTTTTTTTGATGAGTTTTTTGTGCTTTAGTGGAAGCACACCTTCGACATATGAGAGATGCAATTTTAGAAGTCAAATTGGTAGTGATCCACCCCCTCTTCTATTCTTCTTTCTTCTAGATAGTGACTCCTTTGGCTGTGAGCCATCAATAGTGAGCCTTTCTTTATCTTTTTGGGTAGTGAGCCCTTGGTAGTGAGCCTTATTGTATTCAATGTTGCAATTCATATATTAGTGAGCTAATCCTCATTGTGGTTTTTCCCTTCTTTGGTTTTCCATGTAATTTGGTGTTTTTATGTGTTTGATGTGTTTTCATTACTACTTTACATGTTTACATTCCATTAATACATGTTAAGGGTTTAATGGTTTATTAGGGTTTGAAAAGATATTTAAGGGTTTGAATGTTTTAAAGTATACAATTGATTCATTTCCCCTCTTAGTTTTCCTATGTATCTAACAACTTTCCATTGCAGATCTGGTTTTGCAACTCTTCAACCATTTTTGTTGGCTCTCTTACCATCATAGGACTATCCTAAAATGTGCACCCCAGGTCTTCTATTGCTTGGTGAGTGTTGTTCATTGCTTTTTATGCCTATCTCCTGTCATTATTCAACTTGTTCTTACACTTATTCAAAATATTTACATGAAACTCTACTATTCGCACTCAAATTGGAATCATATCTTGCTCTCCTCCTTTTATCACAACAAATTTTAACAGTTCCTCTACTTTTTTCTCATTAATTTGGTGAAGAATTGGAATGCATTCTTCCCGTGCACTAGCAATTCTTCATCAATACTCAAAAAAAATTGTTGAGCATTACTATCTTCATCACTGATGGAGTGATAAGACTTTACCAACTACTTCAAAACTTGATCAGGTAACTCCAAAAAATTCTCTTTCCATTGTTGTGAAGCAGGGATCCACCCATCTGGGTCAACATTTTTGACCTCTCCTTTAAGTGCAGCCTATAATGCAAAATCAAGATCTTGAGCGTTAATGGGCCTGATGGGATTATTAAAGCAGGTGGTCAATTTTGCAACCTGGGCCTTTATTTCTTCCTTGGTATTCTCATCTTTTTGCATTATTTTTAGTATTTTGGAAATATACATTTACAATGATTATTGTTCCCCTTCTTTGGTTTGCACACCCTGATCCACTATTCTAATTTGGTAGTCATAATTGGTCATCTCTAACTCCAATTTTTCAACCAAGGGGACAACTATTTCAGTTGTCTTGTTGCCCTACTCATCAATAAAAATGGTGGATATTCTTTAAGCTCTCTTTCTTCTTCTTCCTGGAGATTGGAAGGCTTTAGACAACACACTTAAGCTCTACTCCAGAGTTTCCACTTAAGACCTTTGTCTTTTTTGAATCGTTTGATTTAGCTAGAAAAGTATGGCTATAGTTGTTTCTCTTTGAGGGGAAGAGGTGACCTCAAAATCATGTGTCTTCTATGCATTATCCTCAGGCCCCTTTTGATCAAACCCTTGGGTAGCTTTCTCTTCTTCATAAGCCTTCTCTTGATTCCCTTTTTGTGTGAGTCAACTCCTTAGCACCTTTATTTTCTTTATCAATTGCTTGATCACCAAAAATCTCTTGAGCAATATGCTCTTCAGTGTGAAATTATTCTTTATTCACTTGATCTTCATTATTAACTTCTTATGTAAACACTTCTTCAATATGCATATCCATATGAACATTTTCAGGGAACACATCTTCCATATCCTTTTGCACTTCTTCCTCTCTTGGAGGATACTTCTATATCTCTCCTTCCATCATTATTTCAATAGGAATTTACTCTCCATGAGGTAGTTCATCTTTTGAAGGAGGAGGAGGAGTAGATGGTGGTGATTGAGACGGTGGAGTGGGTAGTTTTTCCTTGGGTGATTGCAAAGGAGTTG